>MKEJ01018836.1:0-23388 GCA_001753735.1 Embelia ribes
CAATCCCCCAACCCCTCAACCCCACCCCAAAAAAAAATTCTCAAAAGAGAAAGTGGGGAAAGAAATCTCTACTCCAGTCTTTCTATCTTCAGAATACTTTCTAAAATTGCAACAGTAACTCTCTCTCTAAAGAAAGTTACTATTCACAATTTATCTATTAAGAGAATAATTCTTTCTACCAAAATAGATAATTCCATCATATTAGAGAAATTGTTTTAGAATTTATTATTTTCATATATTAATATTCCAATAGTATAGAAATGACTTTCTTGAAAGTCTGATGTGACCCATTTTTATTTTGTAAGAGAAATGAGTTTCTAGAAAGTCAAATTTAGAAATTAAATGAGAAATGTTAGTGTGAATGCTTTAATTTTTTCCCTTTGCAACAGAAGAAAGTGAAAACAAACCATTTTGCCTCTAGCTCATTGGCTACTTGCCAGAATCATCAGTAGCTGCATATTATCGGACAATATGAATGAATACAGTTGAATTCCAAAATACTATCTAATCAGAATAACTACCCAAGCCCCCAATAAACTCTCTAATACTACCATTTTACGGAACATTTACCCAGTAATACCGAATAAATCTCACCATTATCAATCACTAAATAATCTCTAACTCACAGCTCAGAAAAAATGAAACTAACAGACAGACCAAGCGGACCTGCGCTCGTTTCACCGTGAACCCTTCCGATACAAAAACTCTTCTTTCTCAAATTTTCTAATGAGAAGTTCATTGCAACTAGGGATCTCGAAAAAATCACTAAGAATAAATCGTGCTTAATAACTTGTTTTAAAATACTACTAAAAATAATACCATCAAATAACCATCTTTGTAATCCTATATATTTTCTTATCAAATTTTCAAAGCAGTCATCATTTTATTATTCGACAGCATAACATACGAGTAGAATCGAAAATAAATGCAGAAAAATAGAAAGCACAAAGGAAGGTAGAGAGAGAGAGAGAGAGAGAGAGGGAGAGAGAGCAATGGCGGAGGAGGGATCTGAGTGGCTGGGGTCGATGGACTCGGTGGAGTCTCGGTGGGTGTTCCAGGACGACGACGATCGCTCCGACAACGATGACGAGGACTTGCCCCCTCTTATGGGGATTGATTCGGACGAGGACGATGATAATGTCGAGCAGAGGCTCATTCGGACGGGGCCGAGGATTGATTCGTTGGACGTCGAGGCTCTCGAGGTCCCCGGAGTTCACAGAAATGATTTCGAGGTCGGATTTTGGGATGTTTTTAGCTGTTAATTATGGTGAAAAGATGTGATGCTGCTAGGATAGTTCAATTTAAATCAGTTCTATGTTGAGCAAACACCTTTTTTTTATGTATTTATTTTCACATTCATATATGTGCATGTACTTGGGGCTTATTTGGTTACAGCTTTCGAACTCAGACTTTTCTGTTTTTTTTCCCCTTGAAAATTGAAAGCACAGTTTTTGAGTTGAGTTTATTTGTTATTTTGGCCTCAATAAGTTAAAGTAGTTTCTTTTTTTTAAATGAACGATTTTTGGCTTTTGATGAAAGATTTAAGCTATAAGTTTTACGCTTGATAAATCCAGCTTTTTACGTAGATAGAAAAAAGCTAGTGCTCACAAATCCTTAGTAGCAATAGTTTTAAACTCATTTATACGATGGACAGTGGCAGTCCCAGAAAGGGATAGGGAGGACCACGACCCTTAAGCTTTGGAATTTCTTAAGGATTTGTATGAGTGCACTTGGGAGAAAGAAGAGAGAGAGACGTTTGAGTGCACTTGGTAGAAAGAGTGAGAATATTAATATAGGAAATAAAGTAAATGTAGGGGTAGATCTCTAAAAACGTGGATGTGAGTGATAAGAAAATAGATGAGCAAGTTGCCTTAGATAGGAATGAGTAGCGTAGGGAAACTCATGTCAACAATCCGACGCTAATATCTTATTTTGGCTATATTTAGCCGATCCTAAATTCTCAGGGTTCAAGGCTTTGTTTGTTGTCATACATTCATACGAGTATGTGCTTAGCATGCGTAGTTTTGAACTCATTTATTAAATTTTTTTAATTAAGCAATATGAATTTAGCATGCAATAAGAGGATATTTGTGCTGTATCCGGTTTTCCTCCCAGTTCTGCTAGATATTTTGGATGGTAAGATTTCAGTACAAAAGAATGTTGTTTTGTTTTACTTGCTATAGGTCGTAAGTTGAGATAGAGTATTCTTGTTGTATAGTTTCTTTTTGCCCTCATTATGAAAAAGAAAGAAAGTGCTGCACACTTGCTGGAGATTTGGGTTGATAGTAGTCTGTAATGGTCTGAACGACCAAGCACTTTAGTTATTTCAAATCCTAAGGCACCTTCTCCAGTGTCTGAAAGTTAGCCAGACTTGAAATTGTAGCAGACTCGTTAAATGTATGTACACGAAAACTAGGTGCACAGAGAGAGGGGGAGATATATTTGTAAGAGTAAGTCATCTTCATTGCATGAATGGAGTTTGTATGAGTTCTAAAAGTGAGAAAAACGAAACCAATGTACTCATCAAAGTTGGGGGAAACAATGTTGCTGAATCCGAAACCAATGTACTCATCAAAGTTGGGGGAAACAATGTTTCTTGAATCACACCCTTGTTACTTCGGCATTTAATGCATTAGCAAAATGCTACAAGGGAACATTCTACATGCTTGAGAAGTGATAATGGCTCTTACAAACATTAATGTAACACAAATTACACCGGAATCGGCCATTAACCTCATACTATTGGAATCTCCTCACTTAAATGACTTAGTTAGACATCGTCTGTGGCCATGCAAGGCCATGCTGGGAGTTGCCCCTACCGGCGGAGAATGTTGACGATTATCTTAGCTTCTTTCCGCTTGGTCATAGTGGACATGTGGTCCCATTATTGTGATACACGTGCTCTTGTTGAGTGGTCTCCATAGGGTGGGAAATGTGGATGCATAAGAGTCTAAGGAAACCACCTGTGACGTGGTTGATTGGCCTTTTTATTTCACATGTTCATGCTGTTGCTGAATAGAAAATACTCAAATAGATACTCATTATTAGTTTACAATTGGAAGTTGTGATCTTCGCACTACTTGTACCATGGTTTTTATCTTCCTTCCGAATTCTGAAAGTTGTTTGCTTTGTTTAAATTGTTCTTTCCATTTTTGTTGAGTTAGATCACTTGTATTGAGATGGTTGTTGGAATTAGAAGAAAATCCTCTCATGGTTTGAATCGTTATCTGGCGACTGAGTTTTATTTGATTGCAGGATGTTGGTGTTGGGAGGACAATCATTCTGGCGTTTCAGACACTTGGGGTTGTTTTCGGTGATGTTGGGACAAGTCCACTGTATACCTTTGGGGTAATGTTCAGCAAGGCTCCTGTCAAGGGAAATGAAGACGTTCTTGGTGCACTGTCACTAGTGTTGTATACGTTAATTTTGATTCCATTGGTCAAGTATGTCTTTATAGTTCTTTGGGCCAATGATGATGGAGAAGGTATGCTAGTGATTTGAAGTCAAAATCTTTCAGGTGAAATCAGTTCATATGTTATCACAAGTGCTCTATCCTGTTTTTTATCGTACTCCCACTTTTTGTGTAATTATTGCAGGTGGTACTTTTGCATTGTACTCTTTAATTTGCAGGCATGCCAAGGTCAGCCTTATCCCAAATCAACTTCCATCTGATGCACATATTTCGAGCTTCAGATTAAAGGTACCGTCTCCAGAGCTTGAGCGGTCTCTGAAAATAAAGGAATGGCTTGAATCTTCTTTGACACTTAAAAGGCTGATCCTAATGTTAGTACTTGCTGGTACTTCTATGGTGATAGCAGACGGTGTTGTTACACCAGCGATGTCAGGTCTCTCTATGTACTCTGATCTTTTTTTACCTTGTATGTTGTCGATGGATGACCTATAAAAAGGAAGAAAATATTTTATATTGGAAATTGAATTTATGCTATCATTCTGAAGGACATGAGGCCTGATTTTAATTATTGTTGTTCTCTCTGAAGTGATGTCCGCTGTTGGTGGTCTAAAAGTTGGAGTATCAACGATCGAGCAAGGTGACATCATCTAGTGTTTGAAATTTTGAAAACATTTAGTCACATCATGTTTTCTTTTTCATTCTCAATTTAATAATTATAAGAGGATGGTGATCAACTATATTATCTGTGTTAAGCATTAAAGCATTTTAAGAGAGTATCACCTTTCGGGAAAAAAACTTCAAGAGAATACCATGGTTATTATGGGAGGAAATAAGTTAAGGGTTTAAAGACAAAATTCATAGAAAGTGTCACATTCAAGTTAAACTGTGTAATGCTCTTCTACATTAGGCAATAGCTTTACTTGAAAGTCAGTACAAGCTATACCAATATCTAATAAGCACAATCCTTTCCTCATTAAGTAACATTGAAAATACTTGTAGAAAAGCTTAGTTAAGAAGAGCTGTTGAATTGAGGCATTGAGCTTTAAAGCAAGAACCCTAAAAGGCTAGATTCGCACTCAATGCTACAATTTTTTTAGACAGACCATCATGAGCTGTTGAGCACCATATGCATTAAATGAAAATCATATAATTCAATAAAAAATTTGATATTGTCTATATACTTTTCAAGTAATTGTCCACCTTGAATTGTATGATAAGTAACAGATTCTTCATCTCTATATTTTAAGTATAGATCAATCTATTCCCTCCCTCTTTTCTCTGGCTTCCTCTTATCTCATGAAATCCTAACATTGAAAATTTTAAGGAAATTGTTAAAGATCTTGTACGGTGTTTACCGGTGATGTCTATTTTCATAGGGATATGATTACCACTTACTTTTTTTTTTTTTTTAAATCTAATGCAGATAAAGTGGTGATGATTTCAATCGCATTTCTTGTTATTTTGTTCAGCGTGCAGAAGTATGGTACAAGCAAAGTTGGTCTTGCTGTTGGCCCTGCTCTATTCATTTGGTTCTGTTCTCTTGGGGGTATCGGCATCTACAACCTTGCAAAATATGACAGTAGTGTATTGAGAGCATTTAATCCTATTCACATCTACTACTACTTTAAGAGGAACTCAATTAATGCTTGGTATGCACTTGGGGGTTGTCTTCTGTGTGCAACAGGTGAGTACAATTCTAATCTCGGGAATATTTATCAATAATGTGTCATTTGAAGCCAGACCCCGCAATGCGGGAGTTTTATGCCCTAGGCTATCCATATATATATATATATGTAATGTGTCATTTGAAGACTATATAAATAGAGGAACTTTCAGAAACCTTTTCTCTCTATGTTGAATCTAACTTACTTAATTTGATTTTCTTCTTAGCATTTTCTATTATTATCTTTCCCCAATTTATTGGGATTTTTGGGCTTGTATCATGATGACGATGATGATTTTCTATTATAATCTTCTTTCTCTTTCTCTTTGTTTTTTTTTTGTCTTATTCTGCATATTGTTTATCTAATTTAAGATACAGCTTTTTTAAACAGCTAGTTTATACCTTGTCAGCTGCAATGTTTGATACTAATCTTGTATGATAATTTTGAAATATTTGAATTCATTGTTTGTCATGTTTGGGATTCAAATTCTAATTTTCCTTCATACTTTCTCCTTGGAAAAGTGTGTCAATACTGAACTTATGTTGATGGCCCATGAAAATTGTTTGGAAATATGTAATAGAAAAACTCTCAGCTTATTTTTCTGTAGCAAGTAATGCCCAAGTTTTCTAGTGTTAGAATATCTTTTTGGCTAATTGTAAACGTTATAGCAAGTTGGGTAATTTATAAACTTATCCTTTCAAGTCAAAATTTGTACAATTGCTTCTATGGAAACCTGAAAATTTGGTAGTATGAAGATTCATTGTTTAAATTTCTCATCTCACATTTCTGATTTCATACTAATTCAGGTTCGGAGGCAATATTTGCAGATCTTTGCTATTTTTCTGTAAGATCAATTCAGGTGAGATAATGAATAACAATAATTTTGGTTAGTTTTGCAGTGGATTTTAGTTGATGTAAACTGTATGTTGATAAATGTAATGTAAATTTTTGTTCCTTCTGAATTGCTATGTGCAGTCTCTGACTACAAGTTAAATATCTGCAGCTTACTTTCATGTTTCTTGTTCTGCCTTGCCTTCTGTTGGGCTACCTGGGTCAAGCTGCTTACGTTATGGACAATCATGATGATTCATCTCAACTTTTCTTTTCGTCTGTTCCAAGTAAGCTTCACCCTTTTTTTTCTTTCTTTCAGTTGAAAGGGACTAGCATTTTACCTTCCACATTTTAGTCCCTGTTATTTGTTTGGGACCTACTTACTATGATGTTTAATATGCCATTTTTATATGCATTTTAAATGTTTGCATTTTCGTGTGCAATTCTGGATGTTTTTTATTTATTCAATATATAAACATATAAAATGTAGAATTTCTGTTTGGAGGTTCTTTCACACTACTACAGAATGTCTGGACATATGTGCCTGAGCTAATTAGTCATATGTTCTATCTGTAGGTGGTGTTTTCTGGCCGGTATTTTTTATTGCTAACATTGCCGCATTGATTGCCAGTCGGGCCATGACTACAGCAACATTTTCTTGTATTAAGCAATCAATAGTACTTGGTTGTTTCCCTCGCCTTAAAATCATTCACACATCTCGGAAATTCATGGGTCAAATTTACATACCTATCATTAACTGGTTTCTTCTGGCATCTGCTATTGTGTTTGTCTACTCCATATCAAGCATTAATGAGATGGGAAATGCATATGGTATTTCTCTTTTCATCTCTCTTTCTCACTTATCATGGCTCTGGTTCAAAACACTATTAGATATAATGTCTATGTGTGTTGATGTGTTTATTTTTTTTCTTGCCTTTACTTTTCCTTCGATTTCCAAAATGCTACTTGGGAAGAATTGCAAATAGCTTTTCTTTTAGGCCTTTTTCTATTTTAATGACTGAGTGGAAGAAATATTCTTCTGATTTGTAGGCATTGCTGAACTCGGAGTCATGATGATGACTACTATCTTAGTAACTCTCGTTATGCTTCTTATATGGCAGATAAACATAATTATCGTGTTGGCTTTTGCTGTTATTTTATTGGGGATAGAATTGGCATTCTTCTCCTCGGTTTTATGGAGTGTGGCAGATGGTAGTTGGATTATACTGGTTTTTGCGGTAGTAATGTTTTTCGTAATGTTCGTTTGGAATTATGGTAGCAAGCTTAAGTATGAAACTGAAGTGAGGAAAAAGTTGCCAATGGAATTAATGCGGGATCTTGGTAGTAATCTTGGTACTATAAGAGCTCCCGGCATTGGCTTACTTTACAACGAGCTGGTGAAGGGCATACCTGCAATATTTGGACATTTTCTTACCACACTCCCTGCTGTACATTCAATGATCATTTTTGTGTGCATAAAGTATGTTTCTGTTCCTGTTGTGCCTCAGAGTGAAAGATTTCTATTTCGACGCGTCTGCCCCAAAAACTACCACATATTTCGCTGCATTGCCAGGTCAGTTTCTTTACTGTATGCCGGACAAAGATTACTCTTCCGTAGATTCAGAAATTGCTCAAGGTTTATATCTCTAGGACCCTAAATTATAAGCTAGGAAATTGACTTGCCAATACGGCAGGTTCTCTAACGCTCCCTCATGTACAGCTGTGTGGTAGCGATCTGGAGTGGCAAGAATAGTTACTTACAAGTTGTTCCAATAAAATTAAGGGCAGGAAACATTGGGAAGCAGGCGTGCCCTCGGAGATTTTAATCCAGGACATCCTAGAATCAATCTATCAGATCACCAACTTCTCTCGAAGTTAAGATATTAGGCTATGTATCTAATCCACTTTACATGATCTCGCCTCGTTTTCATTTTTTCTTATTTTTTCGATGGTGCTCAACATATTTACGTGTTTGATGGGTGCATTCCATTCGCTAGTTTTATAAAACTAGGTACTATCATCTTGGTATTCTTCTTCACCACTGTTACAGGTATGGCTACAAAGATGTTCGGAAAGAGAACCATCAGACTTTTGAGCAGCTGTTGATTGAGAGCCTTGAAAAATTCATTCGCAGGGAAGCCCAAGAACGATCACTGGAAAGTGATGGAGATGATGACTCAGAATCGCAGGAAGATGACTCTTTCTCCGGATTTCTCGTTGCTCCTAACGGCAGTGTTTACACACTTGGTGTACCTCTCCTTTCTGATTTTAGTGACGTAAACAACCCTGTATCTGAAGCAAGCTCTTCTCATGAGATTAAGTCAGATCTTCTTCCCACAGATTCCGTTATATCTGATCCCGAGCAGAGTCTCGAGAAGGAGCTTTCTTTCATAAGAAAAGCAAATGATTCGGGTGTAGTCTACCTTCTTGGACATGGAGCTATCAGAGCAAGGAAAGAGTCCTGGTTTATCAAAAAACTGATTGTAAACTACTTTTATGCTTTCTTGAGAAAGAATTGTCGGAGGGGTACTGCAAATTTGAGTGTTCCGCACTCGAATCTTATACAGGTTGGCATGACTTACATGGTTTGAGGTTGCAACTGAAATAGGCATATGTTATTATATTGGGAACCTCACTCTCTAACCCTGAGTTTACCTGCAATGTCACTTTGGTTTCAATTATCAATTGTAGCAATCAAGTCAACTTTTCAAGTTACAGGTTTATGCACATATGCTTATAGTTTCGGGAAAGGCCTACACAGCAGCCATTGGAAAAAAATCAAGGGCTTGATTTCATTAATTGAAATTTCTCAAACTCATGGAATGGATTATTACCATCTCTTTAATTTAGTTTACTTATAAGGAGATCCGTGAAGGCAAGCGGTTATCCACCCGTACCCACAGTGGATGCAGGTTACTTATAGCAGCAGCATGTTAGAAATAATTTATCGATTATTGAAGTTTCATTCTGTTGGCTGCAATTTTTTCGTAGTTAATTACCCTTGGCCAGCTTATGTAGTTATTTGTAATGAGTTTAGCAATTCCAAGGGTTTGCTTCAATTGTGCAGCTACATGTTTGAAATCATTTGAAAGCGATTCTATTTTGCAAATTTACTTGCTGATGCTTGATCTGAATTCGAAGCTGAGTTAGATTTTGATAAGTTTTCTAATTAGTGGTTTGTATGAATATGAAATCTTGAGAAAACTAGCGCAATATGTTTTAGTCATCTAGACTGTATTTTCCAATATATGTGATTCTGTTCTTGTTACCAATTTATTACCTCAATGTAGAAATGTCGATTAGATATTGAGGAGCAACCAAGTGACTCCATGCAACTGCTGTTAGCACAAGTAGTCAAGCACTTCAATAAACTTAATCGTATGAAGTAGATATATAACTAATACCACAAAATTCACTGAATCTTAATAATTTCCTGAGACAAGTCTCAATTAAACAGAAATTACTATGAACAAGCAATATGAATGATACAGTTGACTGGCGAAGCATACCTGAGAAAAGAAAGATTTGCTCTTCAAATGTTTATCGGAACAATCTCATGTCAGTAATATTGTGGAACATGTTTAAATTGTTTAGAATCCCTAAGAACTTGCAAATCTCTACCTCAGTGGTAATCCTAGCCTATTATTCCATTGAGACTGCATATCGGACAAGTAAAATGGAGCATTGATCATGACTCCACGGTATTTGGTACAAAGTTATAGGGTCTTGCAATCATGCTTAAGAATGCTCCAAGGGCACTCAATAAGCCTGTTAAATACTTGCGGAATGTCCATGGCCCTAGTGCTCTTACAACCAATTAGCTAGCCTGCTTTCCAAGTTACTACATATAGAGATTGGATATAGCAACCAGATACAAAATTTATGTGGGAAAGCAAGCTCCCCCACGAATTAACAAATCACTGACTCGGCACAGCATTACTTTTTCCCAAGATTGCCCCGTTTCAGTAATTGTGGTTCTTTAATCATCTATGGTCTGCATTGGAATCTCTTTGGATTGTGATCTTTTGTAGGCCAACAAAATTCCTCTGTTTTGAGGTAAATTTGAGCCTCAGGAGCAATGAGTTTGTCATCACGCCGAGTGAGCTCAAACCCATAAGAGCTCCAGCTATTGAGGGAGTCAGCATGGTTCCCGTCACAGGAAGCAACATCCCAGCAGCAATAGGAATTCCAACCTGTTCAAACATAAACACATGGAGAAGAGGGAGATAGTGACAGGTAAGAGAAATTTCGGATTATTGTTTTCCAGGATCACAACTGGATGGAGAAAAATTCTACCAAAATTTCAGAGATATGGGAATTTTACAAATAATCTACCACAGTATCTACTAATCAGCAAAGAGAGAAAATAGGAAATTTTGGGGCATCCCTCAAAATTGCATTTGTAAAATTTAAAACTTAAAGCATAAAGAACTACTGCTAAAAGATAGAAGTCACTAGGGTTTGATTTTTGTTCATTTCCTTTTTAAAGATATCCAATGGAACAATTCTTGAAAAAATTGAGGACGGACTCATCATTACCATGTTATACGCGAAGGCCCACCAAAGATTTTGCTTCACTGTCTTCATGGTCAATCTACTAAGCTCCAGGGCATCAAGCAACTGCATGGATCAGTTCGTTAAAGCTAAAAAAGTAAAGCAAACTCTTGTGTGAGATAACATGAACAAAGTCAAAATGGTAAAAAGGCACATGATTATAGGCCGATCCTTTTGCAAATTCCTGCAGCTTACTTTCAACTTCATACTCTAGCATCTATTTTATACACATCACTGTAATTTATTGCGAGTGGAATCAGCAAACTCATCAACGAGTTCCAAATCTCTGATGTAATAAAAAGACACATTTCAAACATGATGTTCAAGCATATCACGTGTGCAACCATATCAGTGCTGTTCACCACCATCATGTGCAAAAGAAAACATAATCCTACTGTCAATCGCCTAGCAGCTTACAATGCATAACACAATACAAACTCATCTCAATTACCTTTTTTGTAGACAAACACCAGCATAAAATTTCGCATCCACTTGCATGCAAACATTACTAGCCAGCAGGTATCCAATGGTATTCCAAATTTAAGAAGGACAATAAAGATACAACTGGCAATATGGCTATAAAATTTGCTAAAGAAGAAGCAATGAAGGTGCAACCATTACAAAAAGAAATCATAAAGGACAGATTATCTTGATAACCTATTAACATGGTAAGCCATGCACACCTGAGATAGCCGGTTGCCCATCAGCACAATCGAAGACACCTCACTAGCAGCACCAGCACCTCCACCAATTGCAACTCCAACATGTGAAGAAGCTAAGGCTGCAGCATCGTTGATACCGTCACCAACCATGGCTACTATTTTCTCATCCTTCTGAAGTTCTCTTATGAAATTCTTTTTCTGCTCTGGTTTGACTCCATATTTCACCTGTAATTCTTAGCATCATATTTAAGAAATCTTTCCACATAAAAGTACTGATACAACAAAAACATTATGAAATTGCTAATAAACAGCGCTAATTTTCTGCAATATTGTGCTGTTATTCGCTTTAGGTCCATACATCCGCAGGAACATACTCATCCACATTAGGGATAATGATTAAAAATATGGCCGGTCAAACTTGGAGTAAATCCACAATAATCCAAAACTGTGGTTAATACAGCTGAAATAGCAGACATATTTACGGGGAACATGGAAGACCCAAGCTCATTTGTTTCATTAATTGTTTATCGCAGATACAAAAACATTCCACTCAGTTCTTAAATTTAACAGTTCTATTTATAAAGGACAGAACCCTTCATCCCAGACATAAGGTGTATAAAAGCTATAGAAGCTATTGCAAATCACCTGCTCCATTGGAATTCCAACCACAGAAGCAACATATTCAGCAGTACTCTTCTTGTCCCCAGAAAGCATATAAAGGTTGACACCTTGCTTATGCAATGATTCAACGACATGTCTAGCATCTTCTCTAATTTGATCCTCAACGTAAATGAGACCAGCTATTTCACCATCTACTCCAACATACACAACTGACTGATTCCTATGATCCTCCAAATCTTGAAACAGTTTATTGCCAACATTGTACCTGTGAAAAGCTAAAAGATAAGGTTCTAGGACAATCTACATGGGAAACAGAAAGCTTGATAAAATTATCAACATATAATCTATCTGGCTATTCCTCCATAAAAGTGAATAATTACCGCTACCTCACATCTAGGAAGTTGTGTAATAACAGGGTTATGAAAAACCTGGCTAGATGTTATTTGACAAAATCAACATTAAAAAAAAAAAATAGAGGACAGCAGAAATATAACAAGTATGTTTCCATTTTACAGCCTAAAAGCAGCAAATTAGTAAAACAATAATATTTTACTTATATAAATGAATAAAACAAATACCTTTGGACCCACTCCAATGTACCAACAGATACTCTCTTATTTTCAATAGTTGCTACAGCACCAAAACCAGGCTCCTCTGTGAATGTTCCATCTGCCACCTAAAAGTTTGATTTTCTTCTTCAATTAAAAGCAATGATCTGATTGTTGCAAATAATGACTAGCTGATACATTGAAGACAAAAACTCTGCTCTTTTTACCTTTCCTGCCATGGTAATCCCCACATGCAATTTTACAACCAAATGCATCATGTGAATCAATAAAATTAGAAAGGAGTGAAGAAAATGGACTGTCAATATACTATCTCAGTGGCACCAAACTACATAAAACGGAAGAGGTGATGGAATCCATATACAAGTACCTCTGAGTGACTTAAACTATAAGTATAATGAACGAATTGTTCCTTGTAAGAATATGCCAAAACTTGGCAATACCTTCATGGATAAGTATTCAAAGATCACCCTTTCCCTCTACAAACTTTCACCTGGAACTAGAAAAACCATCATGCTAATTAAAATACCTGTACATTTGGACATTTGGCAGCACGAGCAGCTTCCACAATTGCTTTCCCGATTGGATGAATTGTATTTAATTCAACTCCAGCAGCTAAGGCCAAAACCTCCACCTCTGACCATCCATGGTTGGTACCTTGTCTGTGCAGCAAAATTCAGCTTCCACATGTCAAAAGATTTCATGAAAATATACTGAGGGCAAACTTCAACAAACAGTCAATGTAAAACTCTTTGTATGCTAAGGTGCAATTTGCAACAAACTGCCATCTTGTTGGCGCTTACGGAAGGGACATTAACAAGGACAGAAGATACAAAAAAGAAACAATTAGCCATTGGCCTTCATCATATTCGTTCCGTAGATTTTGGCCATTTAAGTTGACCACACATAATCAAATATAACAGAGGAAAACGTAACATTCTGCATTACTCAACTGTAGATCTATAGTATTTCCAAGACTCTCCGTCACCACCTTCGTCACAATTGGTCTTCCAACTGTCAATGTCCCTGTTTTGTCAAAAACTACAGTGTTGACTGAAGCAAATTTCTCCAAGACATTCCCGCCACGCAAAAGCAACCCTCTTGTTGCCCCTAGTGATGTTCCAACCTGAAAATGAGTTTAATCAGTCACATGAGCGATGGACTAGAGTTTCACAAAGGTCAATAAGGAAGAAAGAACTGAGGCACGAAATTAAATTTCTTTTCGCAAAAGAATACCAGGACAGCAGTTGGTGTTGCTAGGCCTAATGCACATGGACACGCAACAACCTGCAATGAAAATACAACATCTTCAATATTTCTTTGGGCTTAAAAGGATGCCAAAGCAGAACAAAATAAGCACAAAAATCAAAAAGGAATAGTATGTAACAAAATCTTCAGTAAGATAAGTCTAGAATCTATGGCATTCTATCCAATTATGAGATCTTTTACTTTCATTATGTGTTATCAAGATCTAGGGCACCATGATACCTCGCCATCAATAAAAGGGACTAACAATGCTGTGTGTTCATAGGAACAGTGAGGACAGCTACGAAACTGGTTTAAAAAATCTAGTAATTTATCAGAAAATATAGAATTACCCAAATGTATCTTTAGCATCTTAAAAGATTGCCCCTATACTTGCTCCCAGTGGTAAAATACAAGTGATGTATTTAATATTCACAACTTTAACAATTTTCGATTAGCATACCAGTACACTGCAAGAGAGTTGCAGCGCCAATGAAACTGGACTTCCTTGATGAAGAGCTACAGGTAGAATTTGCACACCAAAGAAGTTCCAAAACAAAAATGTAGCCGCGGAGAGTGCCATTACTCCATAAGTAAAGTGGCCAGCCACCTAGTATAACAGAAGCAATAACATTTGAGTGTAAATGGAGATAACTGAAAAAATCGTTAGTTGTGGACCAGCATATATACAAACAAGAAAGAAGAACAGGCTTCAATAAGTCCAACAGAAACTTATCACATCTCTGCACATCCCTACATAGCCTATAATCTACAGTTCAGACTGACTACACAAAATGCAAGAGTTCTGCAACAAAATGAGAAATACTAAGTTATGCAAACTTACATTCAAAAGCTGCACTGATGTTATTATTTGAATAAATAAGACAACAGTTGGAAGTTATCTCCAGCATTGAACCAGATATAGAAATCATAAGCCTAGGTCCCATAAAGTTATAGGCTTATACACTCGTTAGTACTTATCTAATGAAAATGATCAACGTAAATTGAATTGTATTGACATGAAAACCAGTGTTCCATAAGGCAATTGATTTTATATTGTAACAATTGACTGAAAAAAGAAAGTTACAAAAGGCTACCTCTTACCTACACCTATCACAGAATTCAATTAATGACTTCACGTTTCATGTCAGACTTTATCCTCAGGTTTACAACAAATTCCAGCTTTCCAAACCATAGAAGTCATGAAAAAGCCAGACTTAAAATACTAGCCATATTAGCAGAAAGCACACACATTTTCTATGTAGTGTACAAAATTCCCACCCTTCATAAGTAAAATATTAGGCAATAGCAAGAACAGCACAACACAAAAAGCTATACCTTGTCAGCCAACCGTTGTACAGGAGCCTCTCTACTCTGAGCTTCCTCTACCAAACGAACAATATCTCCCATAGCACTCTCACCACCTGGTCTTCGTACTTCGATTGTAAGCATCCCATTAAGGTTTATTGTTCCTGCAGCAACTTCAGCCTTGTATAGGCATGACATGAATAAATTCAATAAAGTTAATGGAGAGAAACAGACAATACCAGTTACTACTACCCCAGAAAATGATGAAAAGGAGATCTCCCAACCAACAACAGCTAAGGACAATAGGTGGTGTGGATTAGAGTTGGGTTTATAATTTATTTTATCCCATCCGATCCTAATTCTCCATCACCAAGCCCGTCCTCATGACATACGTGAATCCGAGCCTGCCCATATATATCTAACCCAGTTTTAAGATACCCAACCTTTTTAAATCATAGCAACCTTCTTTGTTGCGCTCGCACTTAAGTTGCTAATGACTACATACAAAAGGAAAGTCAGGCCAGAAATGGAAATGGAAAACTAATATCTATCAGTATGTAATCAATCATAATTATCATAAGTAATTTGCATCAAACTATATTATAGGCTCGGTTCAATCAAGCCACACACATCGATAACAGACCTGCCCAATAATTATTAATGGGCCACGAGGTTTACCCAAACCAATAACTTAACTATGCAACGTGATACTATTTCGTTTCTTCAAAATTGCCTAAAATGCAAAGGGGACTCAAATCAGCGTAATTGTATTTTACCCCAGGTAATTTGGTAACAGGCAAAGGCTCCCCTGTGAAACTTGACTCGTCAACTGCACTTCTACCTGCTCTGACAATTCCATCCGCTGGAACACGGTCCTAACAAACAGTAAAACAAGTCAGCCAATAATTTAGCATTACTGACAGTTGATGAAACATATTGTTGCAGAGAAGTGCAATCGAAAATAAAAGGCTCAATCGCATCAAAGGAAACCGGATTCATAAAGTCAACCTTAATACAGAGAGACCATTAAATTAAGCAAACAAAAGAAGAAAAAATATCAAAAAGGGACAAAAATGCCTAAAACCAGTGGAGAAAAGAGTTACCACAATAAAAATTTAGTTCAATTTTACTCACACCAGGTAGTATAACAATTTGATCGCCAACTGAGAGACTGTTAGACGGAACTTCGACTGTCGAGCTCAACTCATGTGCTTCACTCTTAACCACAAGGCGAGCTTTTGATGGCAAAATACTTAAAAGGCCTGTCATGTCACTGGTAGCTTTAATTTTAGCTCTCTGCTCAAGATTTCTTCCCAACAAAACGAATGCAATTAACATAATTGGCTCCTCAAAGAAGGATTTCCAACACTGCAAGAAGAATACGTCCAGTTAAGAGCATGCAACATCAACCACTCATGTTACTCATGACATATCTCGATCATGAACTTCCCTTTATTGGAAGTTTCACCAAATTATTTGAGGATTGTGTTTTATTAAAACAAGCTTTCACCAAAGTCATCCAACTTACAAAATAAATATATATATATACGGAACATATTGTGGGACAAAACTCTTTACAAAAAATCTTACAAATTTTGTTGGCTATTGGATCTGAAGCGATCCAACGGCTAGGATATATCCTATTTTTCTACTCTCTCTCTATATTTTTTCGGATATATCCTAGCCATTGGATCTCTTTAGATCCAATGGCCAACAAAATTTGTAAGATATTTTGTAAAGAGTTTTATCTCACAATCGGTGTATATATATATATCTTATACAATGATCTGGGATTCGAATGAATTAGTAAAAAGAAGACCCCAGAAGGACCGTCAAATTGGAAAGTCAACCTATTACAGGGGACTTCCTAATGTGCCTATAAATCTATAAGGTTGACGTTGAATGACTACCTTTTCCTTTTGGATTTTCTTTCCTTTTCCTTTTCCTTTTCCTTTTCCTTTTCCTTTTCCATTTCCTTTTCTTTTTCTTATTCTTTCTCGGAAAGAGGATGGTGTTATGTGTTCAAATTTAGCAAAATAAAGAGCATCCTTATGATCACATGATAGCAGGATCGTACTTAGTACTATCTAAAATAGAACAGCATCATTGGCACAGGACAAGTATTGGGCAGGAAAAAGGTAAATGGCCACATAAAGTTAAGAGGGAAATAAAAATTATTTGTTAAGATACTAACGAAAAACAGTGGGTGAAAAACAGAACTACAACAAAGGGTGTTATGCGTTACTTTCAACAGAGGAATACCAGTTTTGGAACTAAGGCAGCTAATGAGCTGACAGCAAAAGATGACAAAGCACCAAGACCAACTAAAGTATTCATGTTTGGAGTCCCCCTAATAAGTCTACTCAGGCCATCAATGATGAGTTGCCGCCCAGGACCAAGTAATGCAAATAACGACATAGAGACATGGAACCCTGTCGAATGGAAAGCATGTAGCCATGAAGCTTTTGCTCCGAAAAAATGAGATAGATGGCCAATGAAGCAAACAGCACATAATGCCCAGGAAACAGCAAGCTCACGACCTGTGAAAAGAACAATAAATGAATCCACAATATATAGTCAAAAGAGTATCTTTAACAATATTCCCACGAGTGTTTCCCACAATGTTATAAAAGAAATGCAAGTAATGTTCTTTTCTTGGTTTTGAAAGTTTAGGATGAGGGGGAGGCTACACCAGTCAAGGCCAGGGCATGCCACAAGCCCCATGAGGGTTTGCAATGGGTACTCAAAGATTGCCTAACAAGGGTAATTAGCTAATTGCTGGCAGTTGGAGATGAACCTCGGCAATTTATAATGAAGTGCCCGATCCTTACCAACTCAACCAACCCCCTTGGCTTGAATGATGAATGAGAGAAGGGAATGCTCACCACTTTCTTTTAATCGTTTATGTTTTTCATCCATCTTCCTTTCAAGTACTTCAAAAAAATTATGCTTCACAGGATCTGCAAACAAGCAAATATCATAGACCTTCAAGGTTCAAGATAAAAATGACAGTGCAGGAAAAGACATAATAACGTTTTATTAATTAATGTGGTAGCAGAATTACTCTCCTCCCAAAATTGTCAGGTAAAATGCAACAAAAACAAGACGACAAGAACATTTTTGCAATTAAAAGCCATCAACAGACATGCTTTATTCTAAAAATAAAGAGCTCACTTAAGCGCATATCATTCAGAAAATAAATGAAAATACAAACTTTTCCTACTTACAGCCATACACAATAAGTAAAATATGTCTTTATGATGTCAGCTACCACTAAACAAAATTTTGACATACTTAATAGTCAAAAAAGTAAAAAGAGGATGTCCTCTTTCCAATCAATTACAGTAAACGAATTGCTCGATTTCCGATTATAAAGAGTTAAAAATCAAATGGGCTCCCAGAGTATACAAATGCCTTCCTCCAAAAAATCATCGATTGCGGCCGAAAGATTCACCTATGGAAAAAGTGTGTGTTAACTTCTCATCCTATTACTTGCATCTATAACTAAAGATCAGATTGACATTTAGAGAAACAAGTCTGTAAAACCCAACCAATACATAGGAGGCCATACCATAATGACCTGTTGAATACAAGAAATCCTTTGAATTACTATGATAGAACTTCTTCCGTAGCTCCCTGACCTGCCAATTACCCACCAAGCTTCAAATAAGTAACAAGAAAGCCCGGACCCACTATAATGTCTACTCTCATCCAAAATTTAGAGAAGGTTTAAAACTAAAATCACAAGTGTAGTATTCTCCACCGAATGCTTACAAAGTCATTAACCCATTTATGTATCCAGCTCAGAGGGGAAGTGTATTGTTTGAAAAGAGGAAACGATAGTCATGTCTTGATGGGGAAAAAATTGCATGATGAAACTGAACTGAATAGCAGATTAAGTAATTATAAATTGTTATAACTACTATTGTACTGAATGGCACATTGAGAAGTAATTATAAGTGTTACAATGAATAAAAATATTGCTGTGGTTATCATTATTACTAGAACTATTTGAAGCTGTGCGTGCCAATAATAATCAACTACAGGTGACATGGAAAAGACTAATTCTTATCTATTACTTGGATAGCAGAAGGAAAGCTTTAATACTCTCCCTTCATTCACAAAGAAACAAACAAGAGGTCAACTCCCTGAAACTTAACATCCTTTCCCAACATCTAAACAAACAAGAGGTCATCTCTGCTCATCAGCCGTGTCCTCATTTCTCTATCCAACGTTTGATTACCCTAACCCTCCCCTCCATATCCAAAAAGACAGAAGAGAAATTGCTCTTCTTACATTATAAAACTCATATATTGCATGTATCTTGTCCATAAATGAAGTCGTACAAAACAGGAGAATCTTTCTTCAACCAAAAAATTCGCAAACACAATATTACCTTTCAAATATCAACACGAAGGTCTATCCTAAAAAATGCTTAAAGATTTCTCCAACGGCATGTGGTCAACAACACTAAATTGTGCCTAAAAACCAAAACCATGATCTGGTCATCTCATGGCTTTTTTACATTTTATAAAATTAACAACTAGTCAAAACACACAATCAATAAAACATGTCATTTTAAGCAGCCAATCCTTCAAGATGGTAGCAATAAGAAGTTATTACTCATACTACTGCGGCAAAAGGAATCAATTCCAAGGCCTGAATACTCAAAAGTACTCTAAAAAGTAGAAATTATATGCAAAATCACCTCGAATATTAGACTTGAAACCGCAGCTGGTCAACTGCTTTGCTAGGGCCTCCCCTAATTGCTTTTGCCAATATGGCATAACCTTCACCTCAGCAACAGGCCATACAATTGCTGTTTCTGTTGCAAGATTGACGCAAGCAGAAGACACATGTGGCTGTCAGAAGGGATGGTAATATTAGTAAATTGCATACTCAATACCTAATATCGTAGAGATGAAAGTTCTTTTCCATACACAGAAAACTAAATAGACCCCAAAACCTGTAATTAGAGTAACAATAGCGAGCATTTACATTTCGCTAATTATACTCACTTGGTTTTCCAAAATTCTTTTCACACTCGCTGCACATCCTCCACATGTCATTCCCTGAAAACGAAAGAATAAATAACCATATAATAGTTTATAAATATGACAAATGTACAAGAAAAAGAAAACACATAGGCGTTGTGTACTCAAAAGTAAATGCATATATAATTGATCTCAGCATAGACTAATCATAGAGCGTATTTGATTCCAGCTTCTAAGTAAAAGAAATTAGCTTCTTTGAATCTTATAGCTTAAAACTTCTAGCTTTTCTGTAACCTAGAAAAGCAAAAAATCATAGTCACTTAGGCCTATTTTTTGGAGTTTTCATTGTACAAACTTGGTAATATTAACACGTCATTTTTCTAATTACTTATCTAAAAAAATATTGCTGCTCATATACCTATAAACTTTTTCCCTATCCGGAACTGCAAAATGGTTTTGGGTTTTCATCATCAATCCTAACACAAAGATTGAAAAATGACACAGGAGACGACCATTGAAAACATCTACGAACTGACGAAAGGTCTCTAAGGAGCTGAAAATCCAAATTGAGTAGTAGCTAATAAGGAAGAAATACCAGGCTCAAAAACCACAGCTCAGAGCACTACCACCAGTTTTCCCATATCCTCTCTATTATCTCGCTTAATTTCTCAATTTAGAAATTCATCCCTGAAATGTTTCACACCAACGTTTCTCTTTTTAGAAATTTCACGAGAATTGTCACACTAATTTTTTTGAGTGACAAAATAACTATTTACATTTTCTCGATTGAAATATCTATCTTTTTCCATCTAAACTATGAAATCCTAATGCACCATACATATTACTAACTTCCCAAATCATTGAAATATAATAAACCCCCATGCATATGATGCTCTCCTCTTCTTAATATAATAATGAATCCTTTTAATAGTAAGTGATGGATTTTTATTTAACATGGTAACAAAATCCAAACCCGATCCTGATATTATAATTTATTGTTACCTTACCCGTCTGACTGACAGGCTTGCTAATTAAACTTATTTATAGAGCTTGATCAACCCACAAGTAAGGAAGAATGTTTAACTTACTACATCATCTAAATATAATAAACCCCAATGCTATATTATGTGCTCTATCTACTTACTAGTTCTAGGTCCTTATAACAATAAGCGAAAGCAATGGGCTATTATTTAATCTGCACATCATAATTAGCATTGCAACGGCACATGATAAAAAGCAAAAGGAGGGTGCCCATATAGTCATATACAAGGAGTCAAGCTTATATTTCGTCGGTGTGGGATATGCCATATATTTCGTAGATGTGGGATACATCATCTTAACATAAGATAAATTATAGAAAGTTGGATCTAGAAATCAAACAAAAAAAACTGGTGAAATGCTCTAAACATCCAGTCAGAATCTAGCACAGAAATGCAGGACATTACAGAGAAACAAAGGGCACATCCAAGAGAAAGGGTTCATCTAAAAATAGAAAATCCAAATTGTGCAGTACATAATGAGCAACAAGTACTAGGCTGAACCACAGCTAAGAGCATTCCCACCAGTCTTTCCATATCCTCTAGCTTAATTTCTCAATTTAGGAATTTGTCCCAGAAATCTTTCATACCAGCATTTCTCTTTTTAGAAATCTAATGAGAATTGTTGCACTAACTTACGGGTCGCAAAATTACTGTTCACAATTTTTCAATTAAAATATTCATTTCTTCCCACCAAAACTATAAAATCCTGTTGCACTATGCATATGCACGTTATGGATTTGTTTGTTACATCTTTTAAACTCAAATTTTCAGCTTGCTTTCTAAAAATCTGGACAACATTTGACAACATAACTTTAAAGCTGAGCTTATTTGCTATATTGGTTTAAATAAACTTGAAGATTTAAGCAGAATGCATCCAGGCTTTACTCAAATGGGAAAAAAAAATTGAACTTAAAAACCGCAACTAAACAAACCCATTACAGGTAATTTTTTGTTTAAAAAAAAAAGGAAAATGGCTTTACACAAAGTCTGTCTGTTTTAGAAATTAAACGAGCAGTGAAATGCTCTAAACACTCCATTATGTATCTAGCACAGAAACGCAGGACACTGTAGAGAGAGAGAGAGAGAGAGAGAGGGCTTTGCCAAAATTTAATTGAAACATGGTCCCTCAAAGAGCATACATACATGACAGTTGAATCTAAACAATTCAATGAGCGAGGACAAAATATTATTAGGAAAATTAATTACTCACCCATCCAAACAATTCAAAATTTATTATACAATTCTATTTTGGGAAAATTTTAATCATTATAATATTAAATTGGTTAAATATTGCTCTTTACATGAATAAATTAATAGTTTATATCTCGTTCAAAATTTTTTAATCTTACTTTGACTTTTGCCAGGGCGGGCCGGCCAACCTAAAAACTTTTGCAAAATTTAATCGAGATAGAGATAGAATAAACTACAAAAATTATCGAAGTCTCAAAAATTTTACTATGTTGGTAATTACCTATTTATACATTTTAATTTTAATTTTTTATAATTATATAATATATTTTTTTTTTTTGCCAGTTAAAGTCTAAAAGTTTCCAAAAATTTTCAAATTTTTTATGAACTTATTTTTAATTAATATAATTCACTATATCAATATGGATCTTAGATGTATTCATATCTTTCATAACTTTTAATTAATAAATCGCTATGCCTTTTTTATTAGCTCAAAATTTCAAAATTATCTTGAATTATACTCTATATTCTAAAAATAGAGTCACTCCAAAGGGTAATTCTTTTGGCTATTACAATTTAATTTGTTCGGTTTAGCAGAATAAGTTGAAAAATATTGATGTTGAATGCATAATTAATGACTTTGCATATAAAAATATAAGAAAAAATTATTTTAGGTGAGATGTAATTTTTATACAGTAATAACTAAAAATTTATTATATTAGATAATTAAATTTTGAATTTTTTTATTTATATAAAAATTCCAATTTTCTTTTGATGTCCGGGCTTGACTTTTGCTTAACATTATAACTGGCTTTGGAATTACTTTTAATGTTTGGATGCATAGGGCTTTGGGTTCATTTGCAAAAAGTAATATTTAAAAGGCTTGTTTGGTTTTTAGTTTTTCACTTTTTTTTAAAGCTGAGCAGTGTATTGTTACTCAATTTTTAAATCAAAATTACTCATAATTTTATTCTAAATAAGCTTAAAATTTAAACTGAGTGCATAATAATTTTTTAAATAAAAAAAAAAAAATAAAGTATGTGTTTGGTACAATTATAAAAGTACACGCACAACACACTTTGATCAAATTTATACATTTTTACTATTAGATATATAAACCGGCTTCTGAATTATTTTTAACGTTTGGATGCATTGGACTTGTTTGGTTCATTGCACAAAAAGCATATTTTTTCATTTATATTTGAAAGTAATAATGTCGGTGCAACAATAAATGTAAACTTATTTATATTTTCTACTTTAAATTAGGGGCAATTTTATTTATACCACAAAAATAGTTAAAGAG
>MKEJ01018838.1:0-17686 GCA_001753735.1 Embelia ribes
TGGGCAAACATAGATGATGAAGTATGAACAAACATAGATAGTGAGGTGAGCTAGATGTGAGGTAAAAAAAATGGATAGTAAAAAGGTTGAAACAAATAAGGTTTTATTTGTTGATTTCTAATTTTCGAATTTCAGTACCCGAACATCTTTTGAAATTGTTATTTTAGTTTTAGTCCCTTAACTTATAGGTTCTTTCAATTATGATGCCGTTTACTCGAGGAATTGCCTAATTGTTTGCTATATTTCTATGTTTTAAAACTAGATGATTCCGGGACAGGTACCATCATCGCATAATGAAAGTCAAAGTTTGGATGCTGGAGAAGGTAGAAGGGGAACAAGTTGGTGTGCATATATCTCATCTCTGGTGAAGTTCAGACCTCGTCGGCTACAATGTTAGTATCTTAGTATTTTGTTTAATCATCTACTAAAGATTTTCTTAGAAAATTGTCAAAGAATAATCATACCTGAAAATTCTTCTACTAAAGATTTTCTTAGAAAATTGTCAAAGAATAATCATACATGAAAATTCTTCTACTAAAGATTTTCTAGAACTATGGTCCAAGTATTTCAAAAAGTGGACAAACAAAAATTCTCTTTTACAAGCAGCCAAAGTGCTGAGTCTCTAAGGGCCCCCAACTAAGAAGAAACGTAAAATCATTTAAATTGAGTTGGTCACAAGCAAAATAATAATACATATCAAGCAGCTATGACTAAAAAAAAGTCAGAATGATAACGATCTTATTGTCCAGTATCTAAAGTAACTGTTTTCTCTATTTCAAAATAAGTATCGTTTTATAGAGTTTTTCTTGTTTCATATTAAGTATCACTTTAGAAAATTAAGTTATTACTCTTTTGCCAATTTTATCCATATTATCCCTACTAAATTTGTAACAACTTTATACAAACCAAGCATTTAATGAATAGAATTTGGGTAAACTATAATTTTTTCTTACTAAAATTGAGACTATTTAACAGTTTGATTAATTTACATGTATCAACCTAAAATGATGCCTATTTTAACTATAAATTACTATCAATGCCTCAAAAGCTGCTAGTCAAAATTCAGATTATGAATGAATAGCTAACTGCTAGTTAGCTATTTAATATCAAAATTTTATCAAACACTAATGAGTATCTACTCTTAGCATTTTAAACCAATAAGCAATACCTAGTAGACAATAAATAAATGTTTATCGGTTTTGAATGAGTTGAAAACCAGCTAAAAGTGGAAGAGTTTTCGGCCGAAGTGGGCCATCGCAGACATTTAAGGCATTTGATTTGAAAAGAAAAACAAAAAAACGATTCCAACTCTAATTTTCACAATCATTAAACTATCACACACTGAAATTGGGGCTCGTCCCACATAGATATTTGACCTATAATACTAGGTCAATTGCATGTGGTCAAGTATTAACCGTCAAAATATTGAACTCTAGACTACGTTGAAAATCAACTTAGGATTTCTTTGCGTATATAAAGGTTCTTAATATTCTAGTTCATTGGTAGATCCACAATCATATAATTATAGAATTTGGAATGAGAAACCAAAATTATTAGGAAAAATTGAAGTGAGAAACGTATGCCCAAAAAAATAAAAAAAAAATAAATAAATATAATTTAAAATTTTTTAGTATATGATTATCAAACGTTTAGGATACGAATGCAAAGCAGGTGTGATTATTGAATCTAACATTTTAATTTTTACTCTATTTTGTTAGTATTATAATACTTGCACTTGTATATATTAGGATTTCAATACTCGGAATGACCAAGCTGCTTATATTTCAAAAGAATAGAAGTAAAAAATAAAAAATAAAAATTATTTTATCATAGAAGTGCTGAAAAACTCAATATCGCAATATTTTTATTAATTTTTATATAATTTTTTTTGAAATTGTATCAATCAAGCTTCCTATAAGTTTCCAAAAAAATTAATCTTGAGTTTCCCAATAATATTGTAAATATTTCTCAAACATTCCCTATGATTCTTAAAGGTTCCCAAATTGTTTCTAGATTATTCCCTACGCATTTCCTTTTAAAATATTTCGACGTATTATATCCGTACCAAAAACGCATTTCTCATCCAAAAAGACAAGAATACCAAAAATGCATTTCTCATCCAAAAAGGCGTTTCCCGTAACTATGTCCACAATTAACAGCGTTAGTACTGCATTTGAGTTTAAAAATATATAATTAGTGACTTTGATCATACTGTTAAGATTGTGTCATCCATATGAGTCAATTCATTTAAATTTTTAATAATATACCAATAAGTTTATGAGAGGTTAATTTGGAGTTTTATAAACCGAAAGGCACTATTATCAAACAAGACGAGCGGCTAATAATTATATTTGGTTAAGTTTATCAACACATATATTTACTCATAAAATTAGGAGCTAATTTCACAAAGAGCTAGGAGTAAGTAAAATAAGAAAGAAGCTTTTACCTAGCACCATTTCTCAATAGGACATTTATATTTTAAAATTTATAATATGTTGCTGAATATCTTTTCAATATTTGTGATTAATCTTATGTATATAACAATGATTTAAAGCACTTGAATAAAAAAATCTTTTCAATATTACGATGAAGGTCGCATTGCACGGGATTCAATCTAGTTTAACGTTAGAGAACTAAATTTCCAGGATGAAATATTATGTCGCCATAAATTCGGGTGGTATACATAGTTTTCTTGCTCACATATATAATTCTTTTAATTTTTTCTTAAGAAAATTTTCACAAAATCATGATCATGTTGCAAACAAATAAAGTAATGTTATAGTCACTAAGTCTAGGATATAAAACTGTTTGACAAAATTATCGTACCAAAAAGATTTTTTGACACTAAATATATAATTAAATATCTAATTGATGTAGTATGTAAATGTACTGTTACGCTCCGAATCCTGAGAAACTGGGGGCGTGAGTGTTTCCTTTTTAAAAGAAAAAAGAAACAAAAAAAATTGATAATAAAAAAATGAAAAGAAAAGGAAAATACATCACCTACATCAAATCCTGCCTCAATAGCCACTACAAATACTTCAAAACATATAAACTTTGCATTTAGAAAACATTATCTCCACGATAACTAGCAAAAATAGTTTTAAAGTATGTTCCAAGAATTAGTCGATATATATGATAGCTTAACAATTGACATATTAATCATAACAGTCGACTTATTTATCCTAAAAAAGAAACATAACACTCAGGAACAAAATAACATCAAAACAGTCGACATATTAGGGCATAACAGTTGACTTATTGCCTAACAGTCGACTTATATGTCCTAAACAGTCGACATATTTACCTTCCAAAAAAAATAGAATACTTTAAAACAAAATGATATCAAAATAATAGACATTTTAGGACATAACGGTCGACTTATTGCCAAACAATCGACTTATTAATCCTGAGCAACCAACATATTGCCTATACACAACATCAACAACAAAGTTAACACCCTTATTTACATATATAATTTCAAATCATGCTACATACTTGTACAAAAATAAAAAGTACATGTTTACAATATTTTTCAAGGCCCAAAATAATGCTACACAACTTCATTAAGCCTTGAATAAAATACAACATTATCAAAGAGGCTATATCACAAAATGAAACTACAAAAGTATCACTTCTTGAGCATATCTTCAAAAGTATGTATATTATATAGATCCGAGCACCTTAAGGATAGCTCTCGCCAGCCTCTGTATCTACAACATAATTTATACAAGAAGATATATGCAAGAAAGTACATGAGTTAGATTGCTAAATAACACGATAAACAAGAGGCTATGTAGTACTATAACATGCATATATACGATGTGCTATCACCAACTACAAAGTAAGTACATTATGCCTCGATGAATGCACTATGAATGACATGACTATGCGAAGCTAACTCACACACTTAACACCATACTCACACACACCACACCACACTCACACCCATACCAATACCAAAACACAATACCGATACCACACCAATACCACACACCCACACCCTGACTCAAGAGGAAATTAGGACAAGTGTCTTCACCATTTTTGGGCCATCGTGTCCGTAACAAACTACACCATCATCCGCTCCTATGACGGCCTCACTAATCATAGGTCTGACTCAGAGCTGTTGGGTTGCTTATAACAATTCACTAAGTTTAATTAAAAAAAGTCGATACATTGTGCCGAAAAGAAATAGAAAGACTCAAACTCACAACACCGTCACTACACCTTATTCACACGTTTACACCACGTTCTTTCCATTCACACTATTAATTCCACACCAATGCTAATCCATTTCACTTATGAAAGAGCATTTATTAATCATTCATACCAAATTAATTCTTTCACAATTTCTATGGAAATTCCACACCATTGGAATTTAATAGGGTTGCCATACTTGAACACGCTTTTTATATTTCATATTTAACATAGTAATAGAGAAAATTGATGTTTACACCTCTTATAAAATTACCATACCTGAGACATGATACATATGTCTAGTACACACACAAACCCAAACTTATATTTTTATTATATAGTCTACTCGTACCTCAATGTTTGCTAGAAGTTCCTCGAGAAACTACGCCAAAAATCCCCAATTTGCCTCCACTTGAACCCTCGATTCGATCTAGCTACGTAATTAGGATCAACATACACCTACAGACAAAAATGGTCTCCACGAGATAAGGAACATGATAGATAAATTTATTTTTATGTTGCCTAAAGGTATGGAAATCGAGACTTCACAAACGAACGAAAGGAAAGACAAGACTTACCTTTAAAGATAGTCCTCGCAACAAGGATCATGACTATGTAATTATTTTTTACGAATAGGTACCCGAGCTAGATGATACAAAAAGAAGCTTGAAGCTCAAATTTTCACCACCACACACACTCTCTCTCCCCCCTACCCGGTCAATAAAGAAGTAGAATAGTAACTTGGTCCCACCCTACTCACATACAAATACAATATAACACTACACAATAATTATATCAACTTCAATAATTAAAAATAATATAAAATAAATAATATCATTAAATTATTTTAATAATATTATTTATTCAAGCGAAAAAAATTTCACGAATTTCCAGTAGTACGGATAGGAAAGAAATGTGCCAACTTCGTCATTTGATCTACAATTACCCATATTGCATCAACAACCCCACTTCAACTTCAGTAACCCCACTACAAAATTCATAGTAATTCATTCCCACTTGCACTTAGGAATGGGTAACGGATGAAGCAACCCATTGGGACGTTTATGGTCAGCCTTAACTTGTTGGCATATAAGGCAGCGAGATACAAATTTTGCAACATTCTTTTTCATCTTGGGCCCCAAAAAAATGATGAGCAACATCATGAAACATCTTTGAACCTCCAAGATAAATCAACGAATGAGAATAATGAGATTCCCGAAGAACCTCATCCCGAATAAAAATAGGTACAAACAAACAGCTTTGGAAATGCAATCTATAACGTCCTAAAATTTACAGGTAAATTTTTTATATTATTAAATAATATTATACGAGTTATAATATTATTTTCCCCTATTGTATATATCGAGTATTAACGTTTGGTATGTATCGAGTATTAGTATTTGGAAGTGGTGGATGATGTTTCGTGGTTGGGGTTTGGCCTCGGGAAAGAATTAAATGAGGTTATGTAGGGGAGAGCATATAGGAAATTCAGGAATAAAAAAATTGAAATTTCCGAACCCAAATTACCCGAAATAAATATAGAATTCCCGAACCTTAATCACCTAAAAATAATATTAAATTACTCGAACCTGAATTATCAAAATTATTTATAATTAATCCAAACCAGAATAAATCCGATTTAGGCTAAAATCTGAATTACCTAAACCCGAATTATATACATAAAATAGCATTATTTTCTTATAATATAAATATATATATATACATAAAATATAAAATGACGTAATTTCATTATTTGGGTATTTAGGGTAATTACCCGAATTCTCGAATCACCCGAAGTTTTGGAAAAAGAAAATTCAAACCTAAACCCGAACCCAAAATTTGGGTAATTAGTGTTGGGTATCCAAAATTCGGATCTGATACCCGAATTTTTTCTCTTCTTACGATTAAGTGTAAGTTGTAGTTGTGACAGTTGTTTAGTATTTTGAGCATACCTCTCAAACCGTTAATCTGATTAAGACCTGTAATATACCATTGGAAAAGTATTTCAATTATCTATAAGTTTTGTATTGGCATAAAGCCAATTCTAGCTTTAAAGAGCCATTCAAACGGTAAAACCACCTTCAAATGGTAAAAATTGCATCTTGAAATTGCACGTTTCAGCTGTTGGCATTCGAACGGTAGATTTATGTCGTTCGAATGGTGGTCCGGTATGGGACCCACCTACCTTTTGACCCATATCTATATTAACAATGTTATTTTCCCCTTATTTCTTCTTCTTAATCCATTTGCAGAGGGGAAAGAGAGTGTGGTGAGGTTTTGCTGACATTTTCAGTTTTCTTCCAATTTCATCTAGCTTGGACCATTATCCATGGAAAATTTTTGCATATTTGAAACCCTTATTGCGGACCCTACATTTTGAGGTAAGTCTCGACTATCCTCTCGTTCGCTTGTGATGTTTCGATTTCTTTGCCTTTGGTATACGTCGAAATAAATTTAATATTCTTGTTCCTTATCCTGAGAGGATCGTTTTCTTGTAAAGGTCTGTTATGATCCGAAGCTCGTAGCTAGATCAAATCGAGGAGGGTAGTGTACTTAGTTTTGCCTCGGTTTCATCTTGATTTGTTGGTCATTTGGCTTCGAGGTAAGTACTTTCTACTCATCATTGTGATGGCTACATGTTGGTGCAAATACTACCGTTTCATCTTCTCGGTGACATTTCCTAATGTTTCGTGCCAAACAAATTGTTGAAATTAAATTAGAAAATGATTTCCTTATATGTTGTATGAAATTTATATGTATAGGATTGACGTAATTTAAGAAATGGAACTAAGTCAATTCCATGGAGCACAAAGAAGGGATTTCGAGTCGGAGGTTGTAAAATCTTTCGGCTTGTATTTTGGCGAAGTTTATGAGGTATAGGTTAATTTAAAATAATAATATAAATTTGAATCTTCATATGTATATTGACAATTATGGCTTGTCGTTGGGTTTAATGGCGGCTATTAGTTATAAATTGTTATTCTAATAATAAAGAATGTTGTTTCAGAATAAGGCTATGGTTGTACTACTATAGGTTGCCATAGTATAGACATATTTATATATCAGAGAATACACACACACACACACATATATATAAGTTGAAGGCATTGGTTCGAAAACTCGTAGCGAAATCATACGAGACCTATAAGTTGTATTCTATATAATGTGGAGCATATAATGTGGGGCATATATATATATTGTGGAGCCTATATTGTAACGTAGAGTATATATGAGTTTTGATAGTCAGAAATGATTTTCATAACAATACGCATTTGAAAAATAAGAGTTTTAGAAGCCGAGTACAAATGAGAATTTGAAAATTTATACTTCGGTTTTTGAAAAAGTTGATTTATGAATTTGAAAAGAAAAGATGTTGTTCAAAAATGTTTGGCATTCGAAGTTGAAAAGAATTTGGTTATGAGATTTTTGGTTTTGGAAAAAGGAAATGATGTTTGGAACTGAGATCAAGTATGAAAAACTTGAGGAGTTTTCATACATGATTTCAAAATCCTAAAGAATAGATAACATAGTTGTTCAAGCGCTTAAATTCGAGAAATGAAAAGTGCATGTAGTTCAAAATGTGGTATGGAATGTGGTTTGAAATTTGATTTGGGAGTGTGGTTTAGAAATTTGGTTTGATTAAATATATTTATACCCTACGGGGCGAGCGCCTGATAGCTTTGAGCCAAAATTACCCTACAGGACGAGCGCCTAATAACTCTGAGTCAGGATTCAAATATATGACTCGTAATCGAGGCACCTGCACGACACATAATATTGGTTGATGTTGGTCTATGTTGGTCGTTGTCGGTTGATGTTAGTTGATGTTGATTCGGTGTATGATTTGTTTTTGGGATTTTTTGTTGGTAGACCCAGAGGCATGAGTTACCTTCGATAGATCCAGAGGCATGTGTTGCCTTCAATATGCGATGAGATGTGTTGTTGGAGGCTCGATTAGCCTATGTGTTGAGATGTGTTGTTGGAGGCTCGATTAGCCTATGCGATGAGATGCATTGTTGGAGACTCAATTAGCATATTGTTGGTTGTTGGATTCGGATTTATAAAGAGAGAAGCCATGTGATGCTAGCTCTTTATAAATTACGATTGTTGGCCGAGGGCATGAAATGCCTTCGAGAGGTGATTGTTGGTTTTTGTTGGCTCAGGGATGAAATGCCTTCGAGAATTGATGTTGGTAGCATTCGATATAGTACTCTTGATTTATAAAGAGATGTAGGCATGCAATGCCAACTCTTTATAAATTAGCAAGTCGATATAATTTCATATTCGATGTGGTATTACCGATTAATAAAGAAAAAAGGGTATGGGCATGCAATGCCTACTCTTTATAAATCCGATAATCAATGTACTATGTTATTTGTACACTCTTATATTGATATGTTGTAGATACGACATAGATGATAGGTCGTATGTATTTGTTTCAGTTACTATCTTGTCATTGATATTGATTTAAAGATAATATCGGTGGCATTTGTATGTGGAGTTAGCAGTGGCAACGGTGGTTAGGTACTTACCCCGCATGTCTTGATTTGGACCTGACAGTACGGATGTTGTAGTTGTATTGGTTTTATATTGGCACCTGGGCAAACTTCTAGGTTGTACTGCATGTTGTGACCATGCCACAATATGAATTGAAACATTGAAAGAGGAATTGGAAATAGATATTCTTTGATTGGATATTGAACTTCATAAGGGAAAATACGGAGTTTTTGCATTGCATGTGCATATTTGTCGTATACATTTCAAATTCCTATTTATTGTATTATTTAGAATATGACCTGTATTTTTTTTTCTATTTTGGATATGTTGGCTTGTGTGGTTTTGTAGGTGAGAGTGGGCCCAGAACATTGCTTGATAAGCTTGCTTTTGTTTGGCGCACTCGGTGTTGCAGTTGTATTAGATTATATACAGTGATGATGTATATATATTGTTGTACTTCGAGCTAGACGTTGTATAGATTGTTGTTGTAGTAGCCTCGTTTTGTTGTATATTTGGTAGTCGAGGCCAGGAGATTATGTATAGGTTTTTATTTTCTTTTGGCAAGCAAGCAACTTGATGATGTGATGGTAAACGTCAGTAATTTAGTTGTGATGTTTCTTTTTATATATATACATGTGGGCAGGTAATATGTATATACATATGGATTGTTATTGGAGCTACGCTATGGGTAGTTATGTTGCAGTTATTTTATTCTTTTCTTTATTTCAGTTCACATCCCTGGGTTTCTCGGAATTTGGGGCATGACACAAATTGTGGTTGATGTTAATCCAGGTGGAGAGATGGTACCAAACCTGGGATCAATTTTGCAAAGCAATCCCAGGATAGAAATGGATATCAATCATGAGCCCAGGTAAGATGGATAAAGTGAAGGAGTGACTTTATGATTTCATGTGATCACAATATGCTTCTATGGTTAAAGAAGTTTCATAAAACTGTTGTAAGACCAGCTTTATTGTATGAAACTGATTGTTGGGCTACTAAGAAACAAGATGGATGTAGCAGAAATGCAAATGTTGAGATGAAAGCATGGAAAGACTAAAAAAGATAGAATTAGAAATGATGAGATCCGTCCAAGGTTAAGAGTAACACCAATTGAGAATAAGATAAAAAAAATGTCATTTAAGGTGGTGTGAGCATATAAGAAGCAAACATGTGAGCACACCAGCTAGAAAGTGCGAAAATCTTGATGTAGGACTAGAGAGAAAAGGTAGAGCGTAGAGGTGGACCTCTAACTATGCGGATGCAACTGATGCAGAAGAACATCCAAAATACTAGGAAGTTACTTTAGATATGGATGGCGTCTAAAAATTCACGTTCATAACTCAACGTGAAATCTTATTTTGGTTCTGTTTAACCAACCCCAACTTATTGGGATTTTAAGGATTGGACGATGACGATTGTAATCGTTAAGACAAAAACAAATCCCCAATTGCATGCCAGAAATTTTTTTAACTTGTATATCCATGTAACATAGGTACCATTACTGGAATCTTCCATATGGAAAATCTAAAACTCTCGTTGCACCTCTTAAAACTTATAAACTCAAGTCTAGTTCCATCTCAGGATCCCTGCCTCCAGACATTCCACTATTATCTCTGTAAATATTTGAAACGGACGAAACCACACTTCAGTAAGGTTACTGTTGCCTGTCTATGCTTCCGTCTCCACCACCTGAAATACTTACCACACCAAATCCCACGACTCAAGCCCACCATCACCCATCAACCCCAGTACCGTTGTCATCTAGCCTGACCCAAGCCTACCACCACTATCAATATTCTCAACACTTCAAAACCAACTGTCAGTGCCAGCTATAGCAACTAGCATAGACCAAAAATCTACACTTCTTTGTCTCTCAAAATCACACAACAATGATTAATCTGACTCAAGTCTCGTTACAGATATTATGCCTCACCACCCAAATCCAAACACAAAAGAAATTATCCCGAGCTCTTGTAACAACAAATATCCATATCATATGGTCTCTCACAGATACAAAAGACAGTTTGAACAAAAAAATGCGTTAGAATCAGAAATCAGATTTTTCAGCGTCACAATAGGTCATTTGTAAGGATATTTTACGCATAGGGACATTTTGGTCAATGTTATCAATCAAAACTTGAGTGCCTGTAACATGCAATCTCAAAATTAACTGTTCAAGCATATGAATTTGAAGTAAATAGAAATGTCTCTTTGTAGGTATCCCAAATGCCCGCAATTTACTTGACAAGTATTGCATCAAGAAAGCTCATACTGGCAATAAAATCAGCCTAAAACAGAGAGTATAAACTAATGATTTTATCAACCATGAGCAATGAAGTCAGATGGTTAGTACCGAAGCAGCAGCCCTTGTAGTCATTGTATGCTCCACCACCACTGGAGCAAGTGTTGGCTCCACAGTTGATGTATGTGTCAGGCATGGTTCCAGATCTATTACCTCGCCACCTTTTTGCTAAAAAGATGGAAAAATAACTCAATAAAAAATTCACGATGAACAACAGAACTAAAAAATATAAATGTGGATTAAATGACAACTAGAAGAAATGCACTCCATGAATCAAACTAGGTTTTACTAGATCACAATTATGAAGCTTTCAAAAGGGTGCAATTAATGGCCAGCAAAAGTAATTGGAATGCAATGAGGAGAAAAAAAACTTTTTTATAAAGAACAAAAAAAAGCCACACTATAGTGCACGAAAAAATAGAAGAGAATAAAGTCAAAATAAAGCAATCACCATGAAAATGCAACAACGCTCAACACAGTAGCTGCAACCAACAGCAGCACCCCAAGCCCGGGACCTCACATTATTTCTCAGGGTTGAAGTGTAGCCTACACAAAAAGCCAAATCACATTGGAGAAGCCATCTTCTTCAAGAAGATAAATAAAATCTCTTTCATAAATCCAGCAAGAGTAATTAACAAAACACCAATATAAGGATATTTAAAATTGATAATTGACAATCATTTTTTTAATGCTGGAAGAATACGATAATATTTCGAACCGTGCACACTCTTTCTAAAGCACTTTCAAGAATTGCCATACATAGGGAAGGAATCTATCTGACAAATTAGTAACATGCAAAACCACCACTCACCGTAACTGCAAGTACAAAGAGTAAATGGAAACAGAAGATCCCATAAATCAGATAGCAAGAGTACTATGAAATGGAAGTAAAGTGAAACCTCTTGTTACAATTCCAATTCTGTACTATTAATCATACGTCTACCAATTAAGTTTGTTAATTCTGGACTTCACTCTAAGCTATGGGTGAAGTAAGATTATAAGACCAGCAAGAAGGAAAAAGTAATCAAGAGAGAGAGGAGAAAATGGTAAATGGACAATGCCCAAAATTTATTCTTTGAGAATCACTGAAAGTTCACTCCTCCAAAAAGGCTCGGTTTAATCAAAAATATGATAAATAACTAAAATATTATGCTCTCAGTTTAAAAGCTTGAACACATCCAGACAAAGAATGATTTACATACAAACTTACAATCCTGTGGAGGAAGCACTCGCACCGTTGCACGTAACTCCTCAAATAGCAGCTGGAGGAGAAGCAGTTGGGCGACAATAACCAGTGTGCATGAGAACTGAAAAATATAGCAAGCATGCTAATCACGGTATTCGTCAAATAACAAATGAAATCATACTGTTAACGATAAACTTACCAGCTACAAGATCTGAGTCATCAGTATACACATCTGTGCCCCATAGTTGACCACCCCTAACCTGCATATGCGGCGATAATAGAAATCAAAACAATGTCAGTAATGATATCCCGTAGTACCAATATTAATGGCTTGGGCAAGAACTCACAGATATGAATGATTGCATTCACAGGAAAACATCATCCAAGGACTGTATAAACATTGTGTCATATAAATAACAGCATTGCTTCAAACATAAGACGCTACACTGTATAAATGCTATTAATATTTTTGAGATTCAGGATGCAAGGGAAACTTGTAGGGCACTGCTGTCTATTATTTGGGACAAGCAAATCAACATAAAATCACATGAAAAACTAACATTATCTACATTTCAAACACCTCCGCAATTCTCAATGGAGGTATATCATTTTTTCGTCAAGCTTCACAGAACAATGCCATCTTCAGGTATGATTATCATTAAATACATATTAGGTTGGGAGACACCCTTTCTCCTAAAAGCTAAAGCTGCTAGAGAAAGTGACTATATTACCTGGAACACGGATTGTTCTATAACGTGGAATGAAAACGGAAACGTGGTACGCTACATATTGTAAAACGCAGTATGGCCGAACCATAGAAGTAGCCTTCTATAGGTTACCTTATGAGGCCACTATATTAAGTTTTGCAAAAGTCAACATTTAATTAAACCCAGCTTAAACTTCTACAATTGTTTTGAGATATGAAATCTAATGTTTTCAAACTTAAAACTAATAGAAATAACATCAATATTTACTTATATTAGATTTCTCTCTAGAAACAAATTTTAAGAGTGCAATCGCCTGGTTCACTAAATTTGGCAATTTGGTACAGAGATGTACCACATTTTGGAACGTGCGTAGCAATTCGCAATTCGCAATTTGTTAGGATATTAGTGATTTCGGTAACATAGAGAGGGACATTATATTACGTATATCTTTGTTACGGCCCCTACCCATGGGCTACTTTAGCTTTCGTGGAAAAAAGGATGGAAGAAAGGCAGCAAGTCATTCAATGTAAACAACCTCACCATTCACATGGATGCCATGAAAGTTGGCATTCATTTTAGTAAGACAACTACATTGCTCTGAATGTATCATCCCTCTTAAAGAGCACTAGAGCTGCAAGGTGTGGAATCATATCGGATGGTGTCCAGACTCTAGAAAATGTGCATTGTTATATACGCAAAAGGTAAAAGGGAAATCGAGCTCCTCTAGTTCTCTCACTGTGGAGATCCTTATATCAGCAGAAGTCTAGCTCTTCTAGTTCTCACTGTGGAGATCCTTATATCAGCTGGATTAAGATCTAAGACTCCAAATCCCAAAATAAAAGAAGGTACCCATGGAGAATTCCCGAACAAATCCAGCACGCAAGAGTCCCAACCAAATGCCAATCCCAAACCAACAAGTAGATGAAGGTACTTCAGAGAAATCCCACCCCTCTAGACATCAAGCCACAAACACAGTTGACTCTGCAGAAAGGGTCATGGGTAAAGAGCTCCTCCCATGGTCATCCCCCCATCAAAGGAAGGAAGTTGGACTTGGTTAGAAGAAGAAATACTAAACAAAACAATCTAAGTAATTAGATGAAATATTTTATTTAAAATTAGTCTCAAACAAGGTTGCCAAAACATGCATCGGTTACATTTCGTTTTTCATATTTTTAGGTCGCGTCTCGTTTTGTTTCGTGTATTGTAAGATTTTTTAGCAAACATATTTTCTATTATAAAAAACAAATATCACTCGAAGACACATAATATTACATAAATGCAAAATATAAGTAATAAAATTAAGATCACATGACCAACCATATAGTTATATGATCATTTTTGTGGGATTTTTTTATTACCCATGGCCATTGAAGCAACAAAAAAATATTTTCTCAATATTAGTAAACAGTATAATGAGATAGAAAATACTCCTTATATCCACAAATAATTGACCCAATTTCTATTCTGTGCATCTAAAAAAATTGCCCATTTCTATTTTGTAATCCTCAATCATTATAATATATAAATGAAATACTCATATTATCCCTCATAATTTCAAGGAACTATAATAAGACAAAAAATAATAAGGGCAGAATTAAAAATTTTATACACAATTCAAAATTGAAAGGTAACCTTTTTATCTTGTCTAAAACTACGTGATAATCAGATTGGGAATATTATTTGAAAATGGAGGGAGTACCAAAAAAGTAAATCAAAATCTAAAAGGTAAGTTAAAGTATTCAGCAAAACAGAGAAGAAGAAAGCCAACAAAACAGTTCATACAGCGAATAACAGACCTCAGCCGATGCTCAAGGTGGTGGTTAGTCACAGCCGGACCGCTTTGTCCTTCATCCTCTCCTTTACTCGACCATCGTTGTCTTTAATTAGCAGAATAGCAGAGGTGATTTATGGATAACAGCAGCTAGGGTTTTTTGGGGCAAAGAGAGACAAATTAAAGAGGAGAAAATTCCAGTGAGCAGAATAAGGTAAGCATGGGATGATTTGGATATCAATCTGAGGATTTGATTTACTACATTAGGTAATTTTTGCTTTTATTCTCAATTTCGAAACTATTTACAAATCTCGTCGATGCACACTTCGATACGCAACCTCTCTCGTACAGTACACAGCTGTCGCGAACAAGATTTGCACCTGTATGAAACTCCTCTCCGATACGCACGAAGAAGCTACGAATCGAGATGATTCATAAGGTACAGATCGTGTACCATACGATTTCAACAACCGTAGTCTCAAAGCACAACCGTGGCTTCCACTCAATCTCTCTCATACATCTACTTTGATTTGTCAGTCTTTCCATCTTCTTAACTCTACTTTTTTTGTCGTATTCTTTATTACACTTAATACTTTATTCCTTATAGAACATTACATCTGCCAAAGTGGCAGCAAATGTTTCCTGATTGGGAACAACTCAAATTCATCGCACCTAAAGTAGTGTTGCGGTAACATGGCCAAACCATAACGAACTGGGCCTCCGTCAAAGTTAGTGCACTTTGAGCGCTACACTAGAGCACTAAACTTTTTTTTTTTTCTTTTTTTTTTTTTGCTTTTGCAAATTTGAATTCTTCACTGGAACATATAAGTTTTAATATTCCTTAGGTTCTCAGAAACAAATGCATATTTTACAAGGCCAATAAACAAATAACATCACGTCAACACAAAAACGCAAGGAGGAAAAAATAAACGAATAAACAACCTGATACTTGAACTGTACCTGCTGATTGGTAGCTTTTACGTATTCTGCAGGAATCCATATTTCAAGAGTCAGACTGGCTTGAGAGCTTTCACCATTTTTATCAGCTTGAGATGACTCATATTCCTTCCACAATTTTATCAACTCCTGCATGCACTTCCCAACTCCGTAAACAACTGTAGAAACTTCAGGCTTCCCTACAACTTAAGTACCAAAAATCCATATTTATTAGCTCCAAAGGGAAGTCATATGCATCACATGTAGGACTAAAAAGTTATATACAAGCTAACCATAAGGGTAAGTAAAATCCATCACTTTGTATCATATGCATCAGAATAAGTTGTATCAAGACTATACAGTCCCAATACTCGGAAGAAAAAAAGAAAGAGAAGTCAGAGAGAGAAAGTGCAAGAACTGGCCAAATCACAAGATCAAGGGCCATGATCCCAAAAAGGACACAAGCTCAAAGGTCAAAATGAAAAGATTAGTCATTGTTTAAAAATAGAAACAGAGGAGATTAAGAAAATTGATGAAGTACCAAATGTACTACCTACCAAAAGCAAGGTCACAAACTATAATGTCTGAACTTTTTTACTGAATTATGAACAAGCATACTTTTCTCATGAAATGGGAAAGAAGAGAAAGAAGCACAATGGGGAGAAACTAGAACATACACATTTCTTCATTCATCATCCAAGCTCTCTAACAATACCATTCAAATTGGTACTTAATCCAAAACTCCAACTACTGGATAAGGAACCAATGTCAAAAAATCCTAATCAAATCCAAATCATCAAATCTTCAAAATAAGATCTATCATATTCAAAGATAAATTTCTAAAACTAATAGATACTAAAGATACCGTCATCAACTATCCCAGAGTGGGACGGAACATTAAAATTTATCTACCACCATATGGCTTCTCGAAAAAATGACTATATCATCTATTTACTAAAGAAGTAACAAGCAGAGCAATTCTGTCAAAGAAAAAAATAATTTAAATAATTTATGTCATCAAGGTCATAATCCACCTCTAGCAAGTTCAAGACCGCCACCCAAAGAAGATATTGTTATAATAATGGATGAAGAGGCTAATTATCTTGACATCATAAATTACATCAAACGGGTACCTCATAATAAGAAGTTGTTACGGAAAACAACAAGTCGGGATCACTCAAGGGTTTTTTTCTCTTTTATTTCCTCATGATAGGATCGGTGGTTTAATTTTTTTTGGAAAGTGAATCGAGGATTTAATACATTAGCTTTGAATTAGAACACAACTATATAATTATAACATAAAAATTAATCATCCATTAAGACAGATTTAGTCATCAATATGGCAGCCAATATGGTCAGAGCCTAAATATTGGAATTGGTTGTTCTACATGTAATGTAATTTGTAAAAGACAAAAAGAAGGCACATCACGTAATACCAGAACACGTGATGCAACATGATACTAATAAACTTCCCTTGTAAGACAAGAATTTAAAAGCGGGGGACTTGCCGTAGATTGTGATTTTTGATTAGCGATACCGCACAACTTGCCCAATCATGGTTATTTTGGCAAATCTCTCTTGCCATGGAAGTAACATAGCATCGACAAGAATGCATGTTGAGAAAACAATTATGCTTATGTTTAAAGCTTACCTTGTCTTCTGCAAAACAAAGAAACAAAAAGGGGATGAGAATATACCAAACCGCCATTGACACAATTAAACAATTCCAACTAAACAAGATCAAGTCCTTGAGAGGGTTTTAAAAACAGGCAACTTGATCTAATGGTCTATCATGAAAAAGTTTAGCATAAGGCCATCCTTGATGGCAGCTAAGCATTTGTTATGAAATACAAGCAATGGGGGGAAAAAAATTAATCCATCACAATCTGGAGGGTCATGTTTTCCTACTTTCTACAAAATATTTTTTTTTTTTTGTTTTTCAGAGCTTAATTCCGCAAGGCGTGGGGAAAATTCATTGTACTTAGCCCTCATGAATATTTTGTCATAGTAGTATTGTAGATTAGACTCTTGTAAGTTGGAAATCCTAGTTAATAATGATTCAAAAATCTAAAAAACAAGCCATGTTC
>MKEJ01018840.1:0-15356 GCA_001753735.1 Embelia ribes
AGTATGCAGCTCGAACTCAACTCGTTGAATAGTTGACTTGAACTTGACTCGTGAATTAATGAGTTTGAGTTTGAGCTTCGGTTAGTACTCGTTTCAATTTTGTGCTTGAGCTCTAGTAGCAAGTTACTTGACTCGAAAACCCGCCAGTGGCTCAATTACTATGGTTTATAAATTTACCATGTGAAGTTATATAATTTTTGTTTAATATAAATTTATATCTGTAAAGTTTCATGTTCACATGGATAATTTTCAAGCTGACTTCAAGTAGAGCTCGTGTCCATACATTTTTTTTTTTCTAATCGAGCTCAAACTCAAATCCGGTTAAAAATTTATCAGCCCCTCGAAACCATTCATAGTTGACAGTCTTGAATAAACATTAGCAGTGTTGTCAATTATAGGCAAATACGTGATGTACATATCGATTCGCGTGTTTTCGTGCATATCATTTGTCAAAATCCGGCAAAATTGAAGGAAAACCTATTCTTTTCGGTATTAAGATACAATGCTATAAATGTGAAAATATAAAATAATAATTACTCCTCATTCCTTTCTCCTCACCGGCAAGGATAACACATGCATACTATATGACTATTTAAGAATGCCCAATTTTTGTTGTATAAGAATTTCACTTTTATGCCCCAGTGAACAAGAAAGCTCATGAAATGTTCAAAATCTTGGCTTATTGCAAGATTATATACAATGAAAATGTTTTTTCACGATGAAAACTTCGCTCATATGTTGAATATTATGCTTGCTACGGGTGTGTATATTCTATGCTTCATGCTTGCTACTTCGTCCAAAAACTTATGGTATCATATGCTACAAGAAATTTAAGCTACTGATTCCGATGATACAACATTCCACTTATAATTTATAACCTGTCTGTCTAAGTTAGATGCAACAAGTTTTTTTTCTGAATCAGTAATAAGTTGACTTATTTGCTTAAAAGATGAAAGCGCCCTAATTAGGTATGTGAACTTTGAAGGACCTCGTCTATTGAAAGAAAAATAAGGAGATCAAAAAATAGAATGTAGATGTTTCTTGAAAGGAGAATGTGACAATATTGGAGCTTTCAATTTTCACTCTCTAATGTGTACTTCTATTTTAATTTTTTTCTTATGTACAATGCAGACTAAGAGCATTTGTAGCAGATTATGTAAAATAGAGTAACTATTTATTTTAGATATGAAATTTAGATATTCTGCATAAAAAGTATCCTGCAGTAAATTATCTATTCTAATATCTAAAATAGATAGTTATCCAAAATTTAACTTTTTGGGTAGCCTGATATCTAAATTTAACTCTCCGTTTCCTCTTTCATCTATTTTATATAATCTGTTATAGGGAGTAGTTAAATAGATAATCTGTAAAATAGAAATAATGAATTTCATGCTGTAAAATAGATAATCTATTCAGATAAACTAGTGTGAATGCTCTAACAATAACAAGTAACAATGAAAAGAAAGAGCAATCTTGTAGACCATGCTAAGGTATGATCCTTTTCTGGATTAATTTCTATTAATTTCTTTCCTTTTGTTTGTAGTTTGATTACTGTAAACAACTCTCTGGCCTTCTCCTTATGATATTAATACTACTAAACTATTTATGTCATAGATAGTTAGTAGGATCTTTCTTTTTTTTCCCCTTTTCTTGAGACTTTCAGAATTACAAGTTTGAAAATCCCCAGAGTTCAAAGCAACGCAAAAAAATGTATTATAGCTTTTTCCAAAGGTATTCGCCCAAAAGAAATATTTATTGAATCATCAAAAATTAGGACAGTGAAGTGACGAACTGTGCAAAGCGGTATCCGTGTATTTTAAGAACTTGGGAGGGTTCTCTTAAGTTTTGCATTAAAGCCCGCTAGTAAAATATATCTTTTCTCTGTCGGAAGATTGCTATTAATATCTTTAATGGACGGCAAATGAATGAAATTCAACACAACTCATATAAATAAACTCGATTCGGTGATGTTGTTTACCTCATTAATTTTTTTCTTAAAGCAGTCATGGCAAATAAATGGAAGTCTGTAAAGCCAAAGGGTAGCAGGTTCATAACGCTTTGGGCTCGCAGTTTTAGCTGAAAATTGCACAATACTCGTAAGCACTACGTGATAATATCATCATCACGCATTTGAAACCACTGCAACTTTCACCGTCTCTTCTGGCCTGGTATGATTCTTACGAGTTGTCTTCAGGAGTTTGCTTATGGTGTCTTTTGCAGTGGTAGTCACACTCCTCGAAACCCCACCCTTGTCTTTGGTGCTAGTCACGGACTTGCATTCTTTATCGAGCAGCGCAGGTTTTGCCTCTTTTCCTTGGATCTGTATATACATTAACATGGTATCATCATTCTTCACTGAATTCGATTTTGACTAAGTTGGGAATTAGCAAAAATCATGAATAGCGGATGAATCACTGCCAAACGTAGTAATATATGAACTCCAGATAGTGAGTATTTCGATTTTGACCATGTTGGAAACTAAGAAAATCGTGGACTGTTAATGAATATCACTGCCCAAGACAAGAGGAGTAATAGACAAAGTCCGTATAATGAATATGTATGTTACTATTTTAAGTTTATTGTTACGAGTTTTTTGCGACATGGAGTTACCGTGGTATGATTATACAGAATACAGTAGGCTAATGTGACTTTGAAATCGTTCCTTATGTTTCCAAATTTTGTGTACCATTTTGTGCATTTGTGTTTAGTTATTATTTCTTGATTTATTTATTTTTCACTTTACAATACTTGTGCTTAAGAAAGTTACCTTTTGTGCTTCTGTTGTAGGAATTGGATCTTTTTTCTTGTAGAAGCTCGGCAACGACAACGCTTTGAAAGTGTTACTCTTTGTTAGTTTTTTGGTCTCTATTTCGCCTCCTACCTGTTTCGGGTAGAAGAACACTAATTAAAAACCTGTTAATGCATATTAACAAATTTGTGTATGTTGAGGGAGAGTTCACCACCGACCATGGAATCTAGTTGCGGTTTCTTCTTTTCGGTTTCATTGCCTTGAGCTATACTCTTAGCTTTGAGACCATTCTGCATTGAAGGAGTGAAACTGAATACAATGGTTCTAGTTTCGAAAAACACAAATGAAAATGTGTATGGTTTCATAAAATTAACGTAGTTTAGAGCATTTCTTCCGTGCATATCGTTCTATATTAGCGTAGGTGACAGTTCTTATCTGCTCTTATCAGCCATAACTACAGTTTCTCATTCCTCTCATCACATTATTTTCGCTATTCGCTAACTTTATTTTATTGTTATTAGTTAACTGGAATTACCATTATATAACGTCGTACTAAGTAGGACTAAAGAATAGGTAATTCTTACCTCGCCTTTGGTTTCTGTAGGCTCTTTTGATGTCACTTTCCGAGGCGTACTTGCATGAGATATCGTTCTAACTGATCCAGCTCGCCTCAACACAGGGTTCCTTTCTCCTCCATTTGATACTTGATGATGCAAAGCCCTGTTTAGTTTTATTTTTTGAAGGAAAAAAAACACTTTTAATTCTTGAAACTGAAAACTTATACATAAAACAAGTTTTCTCAATCCAAAAAAAAAAAAGAAAGAATAAAAAAATCAAACCAACAGATGATGAGTAATGTTTGAGATCTTACTTGGGATTGATAAGGCTGTTAGATCTCGTGAAGGTTGGTGCATTAGCCTTACCGCCTACCGAAGCTTGCCTTTCTCGTGCCGTTTTCCTCTGATCAGTTGCCAAGGAAAAAGGCTTCGGGACAGTCACTTTCGCCTTTGGATTCGGTTTCAAGCTTTGTTTCGGTTTCTTTAATGAGTCAACATCATTACCTTTTTCTCCAACATCAGCTTCTTTTTCGCCTTTGGATTCGAGTACTTCACCTCCGTTTTCATCTTGCTTATTAGTTTCTTCTTCTTCTGCTCCATCTTGTTCATGGCTAATTTGTTCGATCTTCTTTTCCTCTTCCATTCCTTTTTTAACACACTAGGAGAAATCGATCGTAAGAGAGATTTTCAGATACTACGAAAATATCTATATTTATTTTCTCTTATTCCTCCCGTGTTGCATATTAGTTTTCTTTTTAAATATCATCATGTCATCGCATCGCACCTATATTACGTTGTATTTCTGTCCGGGGTTCGTGTCTGCCCGTTTACACCTAAATTGATTGTTTTTCAAAATTTACAATTAAATGAAAAAAATGCACAATTTCCAAAATTTTCATATAGTTTGATTTACAAGCTACATAATTACAGTGTGTATATAAATCTGAAGTTATTTCTTCCATAGATAACAAAAAAAGAAAAAAACTCTAAGAAAAAATTAAAATTGATTAATGGCATATGTAGTGAATTACTAATAAGTTTTAAGTAACCTATGTGCTTGCTCTGTATCATATCATACTAAACAACAATAAATATATGAATCTTTTTAAATTTTTTCTACAATAAAAGGAATAGATTAGCTTAATAATTACCTCTAATTCTCCCTCTTTGTTCTCTATTCCGATCTAAATCTTTGCTGTGTGACTAGGTATAAATGGTCTGTCAATATATGATATAAACATTTTTATTTTACTTGTTTTTTTTTATATATATTTTTGTCAACCTTTGACATAGTCATCTACAAATGATAATGTTCTATATGCAAGGGGACACACTAAACATGATGTTTTTATAGAGCTACTGCCTTATGGCTTGCTTATATGCATTTCTAAATATTTTTATTCTTAAAAATAACTTTAGTTACTAGTAATAGTGCTTAACTTTTAAAATAGTGCTTAACTTTTTCAAAAAAAAAAAAATTGTGCTTAACTTTTTCAACTGTTTTTAGTTTGCCGGCAAAAATGTCCTGTTTTTGTACTGTTATTGCACTTGTCTTGTGGTGTAATTTTTGAAGCTTATGAGATACCCTTATGTTGGAAACAATAAATAAATAAATTGGATCGGACCAGTTCAAATTTCAGGATCAGGACGGTGTTATTATTATAATAATAAATCAGTTTAGTGAGATTAATTATTGCATAATTCTGAGTTAGCATTATATTTTAAAACGTAAATAATGAACTCAAGAAAATTCTGATAAAAGCATGGAAGTACTTAGAGTTGGATTCGGAGCTTTTCAATTTTTTTACTTACACCAGAAAAAAGAACTCGTTTCATAGACAACTTAATTTTTTAAAAGTTTAACATCCCCAAATCTAATTGGACCCATTTAAAATTTTGTAGGAGTTTTTGGGGGTGATTTTTGAGATTTGGAATTTCTGTTTTTTTTTTTGGAAAATGAGATTTGGAATTTCTACCTATAAGCTTGATATAGTTTTGTAACTTGCACAAGTATCCTATAAAACAAGTAAGATTTAATTCACATGGAATTATATATGACGAGAAGCGTTCATGCGACGTATGTTTTGACATGTATACTCTAAATCGTTAAATTTATATTGATCCAACGGTTGAGAATTTTGGAAGTGATCTGAAGATTGAATCAATTCGATATCCAAAGGTGTTAAGTATGCATGTAACCCATATATGATCTCTATAATAAAAAAAATTTATTATATTTTTTAATTTTAATTTAATGAAGTAGGACTTCTTTTAATTTTGAAAGGAGCGGAATGATTCAGCAAAACTAGAAACATAAATCATTCTCATGGCATAACAGAATTTAAATATAGATTTTGTTTACTTTTAATTTTAATTTAAAAGTGGAATTTTTTTTTTTTTTAATTTTGAACATCTCTTATCTTTACTTCTCCTTTGCTCAAAAATTTGTTTCCTTTGCCTATTCAAAAGAATTGATTACTTAATGCTTCTTCAATGTATTTTCACATCTATAATTGTTGAATAGTTTAAATTAGAAACAATTTTGTTCTGCCTCATACTACATTGAGTTGCAATATTTTCAATTGTTTCATTTAAATAAATTTTCGGAAAACAAATGTAAGGTGGATTTTAAACGGGTTGAGAAATAACAAAATATTATACAGGTCACAAAATAAGTAAAGTAAATTTGCAGATACCTTACCCGTTGTCATGCGACTTCATCCTTAACGAACGAGATATTTACAAAGTACGAGGCTAGTTGCCGTTTACCAAATTTTTCGAACCTCTCTTCGAAAAAAAAAAAAAGTCGAAACCCTTGCTTGAACAAATTTAGCCTTTCTATTGTTGCTTGGACGGGTTGGATGAGACGGATTGGGTTCAACAGATTTTGCAATGAAACGGGATTGAGGTTTGTTTGATTACAATTTATAAATTCCAGCTTATCTGTCTTTTTGCTTAAAAACTGAATAACAGTTAGAATATGGGCTTATTTGTTGTTTTGACATAAATAAATTAGAAGTTTTAAGCTGAATGCATTTAATTTTTTTTTAGACAGAAATAAACTAGCTTATTTGTTTAAAAACTGAAACGAAACGAACCCTAATAAAAGGGTACAGTGATTTAACTTCATACACCGAACGGATTAAGCAAATTTTACGGATTAAGCAAATTGTACGGGTGCCTTACCTGGTGTCGTCCTCGACGGAAAAATATTTCTAAGGACGAGGGCCAAAGTTTTTAGTTACAAAAATAATGAAAGTTACTCAAAACTTGCCATAAATAATTTGAGATTAACAAAATAGACATTTCAGCAGCTAAAGTGCTATGCATTTAAACTAACGTCCCATGCATCTAATCAATAGTCTGGAAAATGGATCCACAAATTTTGGAATTTTAGACTGCAAGTAAATATACGAGGTTTACTTGGTTGCAGATTTTAAACTAAAATATTAAAATTTTCTATCCAATGAAAAAGTTCAATCGGTTTAAATAATGGGCAACCTTTGAAATCATGAATAATCATTTTATTGTACTATGATTAATTCAACTATGAATAGACCGTGTGGGTCAATTGATATGATTTTCAGGTTTAAGGCATACTTAGTGAAATATGAGAAAAATAACGTCTCGTTAAACTAATGAGTTTGTTAAAAGAACGTCTTGTTAAACTAATGAGTTTGTTAAATGTGAAAGAGTATTTACAACACTAATATGGAAATGTACGAAGAAAATAATAATAAACAATTAATCTAAGAGTAATCTATTAAATATATGATCAACTAGTATAAATCAATTAACATAATTCCATATTGATTTTGCATCTCATAATGGTTATTTGTCCCTCTAATACAAATAACGTAATATTTGCAATAATAATAAATAAATAAACATGTCTAGAATATACTAGCTATACCAACAAAAGCTAACTTCCATATACATAAAGTTATAAAAAGTTCATAAACATCACCGGAGAATTAACTCTACGATGCTACAAAATTATTTCAATTTTTTTTTATTGTATTATAATTTGACCCTATCTCTATATATATAGTTATATACCCCTTATGAGTTGGACAAGTTCATAAGTTGCTTTAGGCTATAGAGTTATACAATTCTCTAATCGCTATAAGCCGCGAACTGTGACATATTCGTTATGATGCGTTGGGTTTACTATGGTGTCGTCGTCCTTTTTATGCTTCGATGGAACATCCCTGTCGGTAATAATATTTTCTTTGAACTATTTATACCTGTATTTATGCTATTTTTACTTCCACAATCGACGAATAATCTATTTTTATGTAGCAATAGTTAACAACTCCTCAAACTGTTGCTGTTTAATATGTGCATGCACGTATTGAAAAGAATTTCTATTTTTCGTACCGACATGGAATTTAACGAAAAATACTCGAATTTTTGACACATAACATAAATACATGTGTAATTCAAAAAAAATTTAACCGTTTTTCTATCTTAAATTTCCAGAAAAAAATACTGTTAAACAAGAAAGTAAAATATTTAGGAATTCGTAACTACAATTGAGTATATGCTGAACTTTTCGAATGTGTTTTCAACAAAAAATTCTTGTTAAACTCGTTCATAAACACAGAGTTCTCTTGATGTTCCGTATTTTACTATGTAATTAGCCACTGGTTTTTGGTTCTGTTTAAATGAAAATAATTTTTTTTAGGTTGGTTCTGTGTTACTTAGACCTTCGACTATTTCGTAACCCAAGCCAATGTAATAAAAAAATAACGATGATCAGATAGACAAGTTGTTAAATACATACATATATATATATATATATATGTCAAATTACTACTATTTTTTTTTTCTTAACATTATAACGACCATATAATTTTTCCAATTATATGTGAGTACTAATGTTGCGTTTACTTGTAACAACTTTAGAAATCGTCCGGTGCAAGTAGTTCCTAATATTTTACATAATCATCCCATAGATTTCTTTTGTTTTTAGAATTAAATTTGTTTTCCTTTTCTTCCAATACTTTAACCAAATTCAAAACAACATTAAAAAAAAAAAAAAAAAACCAACAGAAAAACCACACTACAAGAAGTATATCGATCACCAAATTGGATTATTCCCCCTAGTTCCACTATAGTTAGATCAAGATTATAATGAAACCCATCGCTCACCACTTAGAATATCCTGAGGATTATCACGTCTTGCACCTATTTAGGATTTTTCCGCTTTGAAAAAACCTTCAAAGACTACTCCCACAATTGTTTAATTGACTCAAAAGCAAGAAAGAATAATCTCCTAACCCTAATACACTAGCTCAACAGATATATATAGGTTATACAAGGAAACTTAATCCAAAATAGGAAGTCTAAACTGCGTCAAATACAAAAGCGTGCAAACTGCCAAGTTTGTATGGAACTACAAACTTGTAAGCCCAACTACCCAGGCTATGCTCTTCAAGATTGGCTAGTCTAGAGCCAATCTCCCAATAACTTCCACCTTTAGCCCAAAAAAATAGTACGAATATAAAAATAATAAAAAAAAAGAATTTGATGGTCAACTCTATTGATTCAATATGACAAAACAAGAGGGGGGTGAAATTATTTTCTTTAAAAAATTTATCGAGTTAAAATTGTTCTTTTCAAGTTTAAGCAAAAGTGATAATGAATAAGTGATGAATGTGATAGTATATGAGCAATGAATGTATTAAAAATAAAGTAAGGAAAGAAATATGATACGCAACGATATATAGTGATTTAGTAACAATTTTGACATTGTGTATAAACCCCTACTCTTCTTATTCAAGGACTCCCCTTAAATTTCCTTTAGCTTCCAGTTAATTAAAGTAGACTTGTGGGTACTACTTGAAATCATTATAACCTCGAGCTACATGAGACCCTAGTATGAACTTACACTCGCAAATTGAGTATAATGTCATGTCCCAAATTCCCTAAACCTGGGGACGTGAACTGAAAGAAAAGAAAAGAAAAGAAAAATAGAGTAACAACCTCATAACTGCCACAACCAAAACACAACCCACCATCCTATCATAATACATACGAGTGCAACATAAATATCTAATAGAAAAACATCCTCATAGTAATAGATGCGCAATACATAATCTAGACAGCAACACTCTACTGCAAATACAATATCTCATCGAGCTACTTGCTCGTACAAAGCTAAAATATAAGCTTGTACATAACCCTAGAGTACTACCACTCTAGTCTAGCTCCACTTTAACACTTAATTGAATCTTCACCAAAGCTATGCCTGATCCTCTAGCCAGCCAGAACCACGTTCTAGCCCTACAAGATCACATGAGTATATGTACAAAAGAAAAATGTACGTGTCAGATTCTAAACCAAACGATAAAGGGGAATCTACTAAGTATAAACTATATGTATGCACATGCAATGCATTTAAACCGCCCCCTCCCCCCTCCCCATGTTCCCATCTCCAATGTATACTTATAAATTCTAAGTAATGTAAGGTATATTCACAACATGAGATAAAACATAAAAGTTATCTCAAGATATACCCCAACGATGATGACATATAGCATATATAAGTGCTATGAGTAATACAATATCTAAATGCAATAAATACTAAAGTACACTAGGCACTATAGTATATCAACTATTACCAAATCCTAGAGTACCAAATCTTGACCTCCTTAGTCGAATCACGAAGACATCTTATGCCTTTAACTACGAGTGTGTTGAATCCTGAATCTCGAATCATGAACCCCAAATCACGAATCTTGAATCATGAATCCAAAACCACAAACCCCGAATTACGAATCCATCTCATGCCTCTAACCACGAATGGGGTTCTCAACCCATGACATCTCATGCCTTCCTCAAAATACCAAAATATAAAGGCATCTCATGTCTCTAACTGCGAATGGGGATTTTAGCCTAGGACATTTCATGCCTCCTCGAAATAGCAAAGCACTGATCATCATACCACATACCAACGCTATGATCCGCCACTGGTAGTAATGCAACCAAGCCTTTAGTAATCCACCACCCACGATGACGCGACCACCGGTAAATGAATAAGCATATCAAGCCCTCTACGAACACATCACGTCACATAGGCACATCAAGCCTACTAGAATAAGCACATCATGCCTCATCAAATACCATATATTGCATAGGCACATTCAGCCTCCTTGATAGGCTCATTGGGCCTCATCGAATACATCACATCGCATAGGCACATTTGACCTCCTTGATAGGCTTAGTGGGCCTCATCGCATATCCCATCACGTCGCATAGGCACATCCGGCCTCCTCGCATATCACATCGCATAGGCACACTTGGCCTTCTCGCATATCATATCACGTAGTCACATCCGGCCTCCTCGTATATCACATCGCATAGTCACATTCGACCTCCTCTCATATCACATCACATTTCTTGCCTATGACGATTCATACCTCTGGGTTTATTGAGGCAATTCATGCCACTGGGTTTATCGAAGACAACTCATGCAACCAGATCTATCTAAGGCAACTCATACTACCGGGTATCCTAACACAGAACTATCAGACGCTCATTGACTTAAAGCTATCAGGGGCTTGTATAATATCGCTACACATCCCGGCTAGGTTCTGACTTAGAGCTGTCAGATGTTCCCTGAAAATATATATATACAGCATAAGAAGCGCATGTGCCATGTGCACAATACGAGAAACGCATGTGCCATGAGCGTAGCACAAGAAATACAGGTGCCATGATTGTAGCACGAGAAATGCAGGTGCCATGAGCATTGAATACGTCTGAATATATATCCAAAATATATTTTCTTTTATTAAAAAAAATATCAAGTATGAAACTCCCCAAGTAATCATATTGTTTCCATAAAAAAAATATCATTTCTTTTACCAAAATTATTATTTTCCAACTCATAAGTTTTTCCAAAATCCGTAAATGTGATAACCATAGTAGTACTATCGAGTATATATATATATAACTCTTCATGTATATATGTATCTTTCATATAAATCTATCACTGTTTGTACCCATACATCTCTTCTTATAAATGTATATCTCTACTCATACATATATATCTCATATATGTATATCTCTACTCGTACATATATCTCTCATATATGTATACCACTACTCGTACATATATCCCTCATAAATGTAACTCTCTACTCGTACATATATGTCTCATAAATGTATACCATCCTCATATAAATATATATAACTCTCATATGTATATATATATATATATATATCTTTACATCCGTAGTCAACACTACTACAGCTCTATTGTTCTGTTATTATCTGCCACGGATACGCCACTGTCATCACAGAAACATCATAGTCACCACAGCTATGCCACTGCTATCACTGAATTGCCACTACTGGCACAGAAACACTACACATCCAACGACGAAAGCAATGAATATATATATATATATATATCAGTACACTACAATATATATATATATATATATGTATATGTATATATATGTCTCTCTCTTTATATATATACTACAAAGGTAGTAATCAACTACTATAATATGCCACACATACCCCAAATGCCACGAACACTACGAATACCGCAAGTGCGTCTCAAATGCCACAAATGCTTCGAATGCCATGAATGTGCTAAGAATATATATGTACATACTACTATGATGATATATATATAAGAATGCTATGAATACACGAGTCATACCATGACTTCAAGACCAATGCATCCATAGTTCTATCACGAAGACCACAACTCCAACACGAGGCACTACGATGCTAAATCCTCATCCTTCGAATAAGTATATGTATATATATATCTATTATACCGTGGCATATACATATATATATACATGTATAACTAATTATGTTATCAGCATATATGTTCTATGATTTCCATTTTACATATATTTTACTCATTCCCGAAGTCATTTTCCTATATGAAAATGATACTACATGCCCGAAAACTAAAACATGCCAAACATGTAAATATATTAACGGAGATTTCAAAATATATTAAGGCCTGAATCTACCCATACCTGGTAGGCCTTTCGAAATCATATAAACACCCTTTCTGCAAATTCTCGACACGTCTCGTTGATTGGTACCCGAACACTACTTCTCGAGCCTCTAAAATTTTTGAGCTATGCCACTTGAATGACCATGATCCTATATATAAAAGCATATACACAGCATAAGGAAAATAATTCCTAATTTTATTTTACCAAATGTTATTAGCACATAAATTGAAGTATCGACCCCGATAAAAAGAGACGATATAAATTATACCACTACATAGAGGATGTCATGGAGAGTAGAAAAGTATATATCTCAATAGCTTGTTTTTATTTTCAAACCTTGGAGCAACAAACTTCCTATTTTTTATTATGACAAACACTTAATGATAAACTCGTTATTGCTCCCCTGAAGTAAGTGCATAAAATCAAAACCACTTGCTAACATATAATGATGTCAATATATGGAGCAATTTAAAAACTTTTTATGACTAAGTAGGTTCAATATATATGAATTGAGTGATAAACAACCACAACACATAATAACTCATAAATATAAAACACTCATACATATAAACAAATTATAAACATAAACAACTATAATGCTCATAAGCATACTCAAAACCATATATATAAACATCGTCTAAGGTAGAAACCCATTAACATAAATAGCTTATAGTCTAAGATAAGCAATATCATCAAAACAACCAAGGCCAAAATATGGCCAAGCTAATGCCAAACACATAATAAATACAAATTAAACATCGTCTAACAACTACGACAAAAACACTGCTAACCAAATACGTGAAAAAATTATCTAGAACAAGAATAACATAAGAACATAAGAAAAACATAAATGACAGTGGCAAAAGTCTTCAAATGATGCAACTCCCTCGTGGTTTATTCTCCTCTTTTGTCGTTGTCAAAAAGATCTACATTGAGGCCTCTCTGGGCAACGTTCAGAGTTGTGGTGACCATAAAAATAGTCTATCTTTGCCTTAAGAAGCCATTTTTGAGCCTCGCGCTATCTTGTGTTTCATCTTCTTGTAGTTATAAACCATCTTCTCCCATATCTTCTTTAACAAAGCCATAACACCCTTCATCGAAATCCGTATAGGAGCCATAGGTGGAGGCAAATCCATATGCATCATCTCAGAAGAAAGGACACATGTATCGAAAGAAGTGTCGTTAGTATTAATAGAGGAAGATCTAGAAAATGAGAAAAAATTGAGATGGTCGAGTTGAGTCACTTGTACCTTCCCCCACACCTAAAAACCATTTTGGTCATTATTCTTGACTTTCATTTAGCATAATGTCTTTTTGTCAAGTACATATCTCAAGTCATAGGAGGCTTCCATGAGTGGCACATCCTAACGTCAAAAAAAGTTATTACTGTTATCGTGTACGATAATTTCCTATTCTTAATCCTTGTGCACTTCTCGATGCAATCGAGCATTATCTTATTGGTGTCAATGGGAATACCATTCTTAAAAATGTAAAGAAGCATGTAAATTATGAATATGAGTGATTGTGTCACCATATCTTTTCCTTAGAATTGAGCTCAGAAGCACCTCACAATAAATAAGCGTGCGAGTTTTTCATGAAAGTAGAAGCTAGATGCCGGTAGACATCCATCCTTAGTGGTTTCCACACCATCTTGATAAATGAATTCAACTCTATGGCGTCCAAGTAAAATTCCTAACAATTCAAACCACAATGAAAGTATGTTGTGCTAGGGAAAAAACTAAACCACTTATTGATTGCACTTGCCGTCATTGCAAAATTGACGTTATTAACCTTAGAGGTAAAGCTTATATTTGTGCAGTAATTGCCTTTTATCATATTAAGATTGACAAAAAATCGGGCTACAAAATGTGGATAACTTTTGTCTTTATCACAACAAAAGTCATACAAACCTTGCAATTTGAACCAATTTATCCAAAGTAAATCCCTAGTTTTGACAAAATAGGGGTCGTTTATATACGACCATTCAAACACCGTGAAAATTCACTATAAAATATGACTTTACGGGCATCACTAAATAAAAGAAGGAATGATAGTTTGAGAACTAGAACCCTTACCAATAGGAACATTAGTTTGAGGTAGTGACATGGTAGAGTACAGTAGAAGAGGAGCAGTGGTGAATTGTGAGGGGTTATGACATGGTGTCGTAACCTTATAGTCCTCATCGGTTGTGGAACCAAGTACCAGAATGTTACAAGTTGTCCTTTTCTTGATCCTCTTGAGAGTTGTGTGCTTTTGTTTTTTATGAGCCATATCGATCAAGGATAAGGCTAGAAAGTGAAGAAAAAAGGAATTAGGGTGATGGAATAGTATGATTTGTAAGAGATTGGATGAATTTTTGGTGAATTTCAGATAACTAGGGAGAGAAAAAAGAGAGATACAGACGGTTAAAGCTTAAAATAGATTGAAAATTTGATTAAAACTAATGAAATTTGTAATTAATATAGATCGGTTACATAGACATCTGTCTACCGATTTACCATATTTTTCAACATATATGGGTTTAATGTTAATCTTCTTCAATTTGCAGATTTCTGGTGATAGATAAGTAAAATCTATCGAATGTTACAGGATCTGTCGACTAATATGTAAGATTGTCGATAGATAAGTGCAGAATTGAGGACAATATTTAAAATCCAAGAATCTTTCAATTGGAAAAGAAAATATGTTGACGGATGACACTTCATTCAACAGATCTAACAAATTTATCGACAGGTAGATGACAAAAATATAAGGAGTGTTGAACCAGCTTTTAGAAGTCTAAATCTATCGACTTATGTTCACATCTTTTGAAAGATTTCAGTATTTGTTGGGAGATAATGCATATTTGTCTACAGAGAACTAAAAACTACAAAAATAATATAAAGCATATAAAAGTTAACATAATCCATTCCAAGCTCTCGACAAATAAACATAAATTATAAGGCCCTAAAATTTTTTGCCAACACTGTAGCATATTGTAGTGATACTGTACAGCAATATTATACTGTAATAAAGTAGTATAACGATATAATTTAATCATCTGAGTGTTGTGATCAAGTT
>MKEJ01018846.1:0-17028 GCA_001753735.1 Embelia ribes
ATGCCTGTTAATGTTGAATAATTTTTAAATGTTTTGATGATAACTAAATAAAGATTATCTTTTCTATTGGAAAATTATTACTAACAAATTGTATGCAGAATTATATTTCTTGAGACAGGTTACGGGCATTTTTCGAAGCCACAAGCCAACGGCCAAAAGGGCCAACAGCCGGCAGCCAAAGTCCAATAGCCGGTGGCTAGAGATCGACAGCCGACGTCCAGCCTTCAGAATCAAGATCATATTGATACACTATCAAATATTAATCAAATTCGAACATTATAAATAGAGGACTCAAGAGAAAGATGAAATCATCAATTCTTGCAACAACTGTATTACTTATCTCTCTAGACTTCTCATAGGACATCAAATGAAAGATTGCCCAATACAAAAGGCTAAGACACGTCAACCAATTTTGTCTTATGGACAATGAACATGAATGGTAGTCAACAAAATAGTCGTGGAGGTAAAACGGTACAGAATAATTATCAATCTGGGGATCGAAATGTACCACAGCTGGAAACTTCACAGGCTCAGATTTTTGCACTACCAGGATCTCAAGAAGAACCGAATACATCATTTGTTCGAGGTACAATAATTATTTATAATTCTATGGCACGTGTACTATTTGATTCAGGCACTTCGCACACATTTATAGCTACACGTTTCATATTAGATCTAGGGTTACCATTTGATGTTATGGATAATACTATGCATGTCAACACCCCTGTAAGGGGAAGCATACTTTTGCAAGGTATTTGTAGGTGTAATGACCCACACTTGGATTTGGGGTCAAATCTGATAAAAATGAAAGTAGTTAGGATTTAATTGTAACAAATTGAAGCTTATAGGGGTAAGAGTATAATTTTCCAAAAATTGGAAGCGGTTGACCGAAGTCAATCCCTATCTTTCTTATCCCTACCCGATGGCCATCCCCTCTTTCTATCTTCTTCCCCAAATCATTACCAAATTTGAGAAAAATCAATATATTTTAAAATTAGGAATCAATGCCAATACTGAAATTAATCTTTTGAAATCAATTACATGACAAGGAAACCGTATAATCTAGGATAATGAGCTCTAAAATATTACCATATATATATACATATATATGCTTATAAAAAGAAGAAGAAGAAGAAGAAGAAGAAGAAGAAAAATATGTCTCTCCCTTTCTCTTTTTAATATACAAGAAAATGTTGAAAAGTTTGTTCGCTATCTTTCACCTCAATAAATTCAACGATTTTGTCAATCAAGGAGGGAAAATTGTAAAGATGTTATTTTTTTTCTTACACTACTCATTTTTAATTTGGTATTAATTAGTATTTGTTTATATTAATTTGTTTGGGGATATTATTACATATATGCCTAAGATCATACATGTGTAATCAATTTTAATAAAGGAATTCATAATGATGGAATTCATGTTTAGGGTTTGGATAAAACTTACTTAAGGAAACCATTAAAATTAAGGCTAATATTAGGTCAATTTTAGTCAGCTACATTAGGGCTTTTACTGAGTTCCATCATTCTAACATATCTGTGTATTCAATTTGAATGTTCTCTAGTTGTTTGACATCGAATTAGAATCGTTCTAGGGTTCATATGATTTTTTTATTATTTATTATTATTTAAATTAATTAAATAATGATAATAATAATAATAATAATAGTAAGTGGCATTGGAAAAATAGAGAAATATACATGTTTGAGTGTTTGAGCTAGTTATTTGTTATTGAAATTGAACGGTGATAAGTGATTATAAAATGAGACATAACTGCCTAAATGTCAAACAATAATCTCTTGAAGAAATATACCCACCGTTAACCACATGTACAAATAGTGCTATTTTTCCCCACCTTTAACACATAAATCCTTTAATGGGTTATTTAAAATAAAAATTGAACGCTGTTTTCCTTCTGGGGTAGAACGGATATACCTGTGGCCCTAGATGGGGCAGTTCCTGCTTACCTAGTATACCCGTAGCCCGAGATGTGGCAATTCCTATTAATTATTATACCTATGGCCCGAGATGGGGCAATTCTTGTTAGTCATTATACCTGTAGCCCAAGATGGAGAGATTCTTGTTATCTGTAATAGTTGTTACCCTAGATGAGTCACTCTATTCTTTTTCCTGGAAGAAAAAGTTTCTATGAAATTTGTTATATTTTCCCAATATGGTACACATGGACTTGTTTTCCTGCAGTTTTCCAAAAGATAATAAAAAAAATTAATTTTTTTTTTAAATTACTTGAAATTGTATACCAGTATAATTCCATGTGTTCTAACACCTGATTTCAAATATAAGATTTCAAAGATTTATACGTATAGTTAAGGTTACTTTGCTTAACCATTGATAATGGGATGCGATAAGATTTGCATACGCAAGCTCAAGGAAATGACAGTTTTAGAGAAGTACACATCTATTAATAAACTATCCCTAAATATAAGACATGAAACAAGCTGTGTATGAAATAATTATGTATTATAGTATGACTTGTACACTAAATTCTTTACGTATTTCCTATGTTGTATTCATGTCAGGATTTAATCGATTGACCTTGGTAGAACCGATATCTCATAAAGTAGTTTTTCTTATTGTTTAGACCCATGTATATACATTTAAACCTATTATATACGTTCCTATGAAAATCAGTGTAATTATGGTATTGCCAGATATATGTTTTGTCTGTGTGTCTGAAACCCCACCAGATTTTGCAGAAATGAGTTAGGAGTGCAAGGATCACGGTAGGTGGATAGATAAAGTTCACACGTTTTTTATGCTTGTTTCTTTCCCTTGAATTATTTGTGTTGTTGACTCGTTCATTTGATGTAATAAATCTCTTTTAGACAGTGAGATACGGTTTGAGTATTGGCAGTTATGCCTTAGCCATGAAACATTTTCCTTTTAGTTGTCCAATAAAGTATTGAGCTTTTATACTATCCCATTTAAATTTATGATGGCATTTCTGACATATGAGAGCAATTATTATTATTTTATGACGGTTACGTTTCCTAACCCTTGATTTTTCAGGTTCCCCAGAGCCCAAGTCTTCACAATAGTTCTAGTAAATTAACTGTAGCGGACATTGCATTCCACTTTGACTTGATATTCTTAGATATGATGTCCTTTAACATCATACTGGCATGTATTGGTTATCAATCAATTGTACTCTTATTGATTGCTTTAGACGAAGAGTGTTACTGAATCACCTACTGAAGAGAAATATGTGTGCCCTAGAGATAGTCGTAACTATTGGACTCTAATACAAATAGTAGATATAAGAGGCACTCGGATAACTTGATGGCAAGTCTTTCATTGGTCAACCAGAAGGAAACAACTAAAGAACCTCCACTTGTAGTGGGTGATTATCCCGATGTATTTCCTGATGATTTGACAGGATTACCACCTAAACAGGAAGTTTAATTTACAATCGAACTTGCTCCCGGTATCGCTCCAATTTCAATTGCAACATACTGATTGGCACAGGCAGAATTAAACGAGCTCAATGAGCAACTGAAGGATTTTTCGAAGAAGGGTTTTATTTAATCAAGTACTTCGTCATAGGGAGCACTAGCTTTATTCGTTCGAAAGAAAGACGGTAGCCTGAAATTGATCTAACTTAGAGGATCCCGATTCTACTCTAAAATTAATTGACGACTTGTTCGATCAACTTAAAGGAACCCGATTCTACTCTAAGATTGATCTAAGGTCAGGATATCATCAGTTGAGAGTACGGAAAGAAAAATACACCTCAAGTTGCTTTTGGCACTAAGTATGAGCACAATGAATTCACAGTAATGTCATTTGGACTCATAAATGCGCTAACAACATTTATGGACTTGAATAATAGGGTATTCCGTCAATATCAAAATCATTTTGTAGTTGTCTTTATTGACGATATTCTCATCTACTAAACAACGGAGGAAGAGTATTGTGACCACTTGATACAGTTAGAAGGACGCTTCGACAACAAAAATTGTATGCTAAATTGAGTAAATGTGAATTTTGGATGAATGAAGTAAAATTTTTGGGATATATAGTTTCCGGAGAAGGAATAAGTGTGGACAACACAAGGATGGAAGCCATGTCCATGTGGAAGCGACCAAAGAATATTTATGAGATATAGAGTTTTCTTGGCTTGGCTGAATACAACCGCGGCTTTATGCAAGACTTCTCCAAAATAGCTGGACCAATGACACGTCTAACAAGAAAATAAGTAAAGTTTGAATGGGATAATGGTTGCAAGCAAGAGAGTTGAAGAGGAGAATAACTACCGCTCTTATACTCATTATTCCCGAACACGGTAAAGGTTAAACTGTCTACTGTGATGCCTCGAAGGAAGGGCTTGAAGGTGTTCTCATGCAGTTGGGTAAGGTTGTTACTTATGCTTCTCGACAGTTAAATAAATATGAAAAGAATTATCCAACGCACGATCTGGAATTGGCAACAGTAGTGTTTTGGAGGCATTATCTGTATCGTGAAAAGTTCGAGGTATTTGATGACCATAAGAATTTGAAGTATATGTTCACACAAAGGGATCTAAACCTACAACATAGATGGTAGGTGGAATACATGGAAGATTATGACTTCATACTTGAGTACTATCCCGACAAGGCAAATGTGGTAGCAGACGCACTTAGTCGAAAATCCCATGCTACTCTTGCATGGGTGGCAATTCATGATTAGAAAATATTAAATCACATAAGTAAGTTTAACATGTTTCTCGAGGGAGTAGACAATAACAGACCTAATTTGTATTCTTTGTGAATATTACCAAAATTGTATCAACAGATTGCGGAGGCGCAACAAGGCGATGCTATGTGCATGGATTATAAGAAGAGATTACTTGACAGTGAAGTTATAGAAAACTAGTCGATTGGTAAACATAGTGAATTAAGGTAAAAGAATTGATTGTACGTTCCGAGTGAGATTCGACAGGATACTATGAAAGAGTTTCATTGTTCAAGGTTTGCGGTGCATCCTAGCAGGGCTTAGATATACCAAAACTTGGAAAGATAGTGCTGGTGGATGGGCATGAAACGGAATGTTGCTACATTTATAAGTACATGCCTAACTTGTCAACAAATCAAAAGTGAACATCAGAGACCTGAAGGTTGTTAGAACCACTCTCAATACCACAATGAAATGGGATGACATATCGATGGATTTTATAATAGGTCTTCAAAGAATACCAAGAGGGAATGATGTTATTTGGGTAATTGTTGATTAAATGACCAAGAGTGTTCGTTTTCTACCGATTTGTACAACTGACTCAGTTGAGAAATTGTGTTGGAAGTACATCGATGAGATTATTTTGGTTGCACGGAGTTACAGTATCTATTGTATTAGACAGGGACTATCGATTCATAACACACTATTGGTCGGGGCTTTAAGAAGCCTTGGGGACCAAACTATCATTGAGTATGGCTTTTCACCCTCAAACAGATGGCCAAACGGAACATTCAATACAAACATTGGAAGATAAGTTACGAGCGTATGCCTAAGATTGTAGTGCAAGTTGGGAGGACCGCGTAGGTTTGATAAAGTTTGCCTACAGTAATAGCTACCACGTGAGTATCGAAATGGCACCGTTTGAAGCATTGTAGGGAGATCGTGTCGATCTCTATTGTGTTGAGTAGAGGTTAAAAATGGAGTATTTTTGGGTCCGGAGTTAGTCGATGAGACTACTCAGAATGTGAAATTGATTAAGTAATGATTAGAGACGATTAGAAGTCGTCATAAAAGCTATGCAGATAAGAGGAGGTGGCTTTTGGCATTCGGGATTGGTGAGCATGTATTCATGAAAATCTCTTCGAAGTAGGGGATTATGAGATTCGAAAAGAAAGGAAAATTATAGCCACAATTTATCGGTCCCTTTCTTATACTTGAGGTGATTGGTAAGGTAGCATACCGATTGGCGCTATCACCTCAATTGGCAGGAGTTCATCAAGTCTTTCACTTATCTATGTTGAGTAAGTACATTTAGGATCCGTCCCATGTGATTGACTTTGATAGCTTGCACGTGGAGGATGATGTGTCATATGAGTTGCAACCTATCCATATTCTTACTTTGAAGGAACAAACCTTGCGAAGACAGAGTATTCTTTTGATCAAAATCTTGTGGAAGCATAGCTCAAATGAGGAGATGACTTGAGAATGCGAGGAGGTGATGTGGATGGCATATTCAGAGTTATTCGTCAATCCTAGTACGTTCCTTCATTTTGTGGTGATGCGGATTTCGAGGACATATTTTCCTAAGTGGGGGAGGATGTAACGTCCCGAAAATTCGAAATATTTTTTTTGCATTCATAATAATATTATAGGGTGTATATATTATTATTACATTCATATTGTGGTGTGCAGTTTAGAAGTATGAGTTTAGTAAAGTGAGCCTTTTATGGTTTTGATTACTTAAGACGAGACTCCGTAATTTTTTTTTTATGTGTAGCATGGACAAGGTTGTAGTGTATAATAATCTTAGAAATTATTTATCGAGTGATTGGAGTGAGTAGAATGGAGTTTTGGCTTGAAAACTGGAATTTGTAGAAACCTTTATCAGTCTGCAAGAGCCATCCAATTGGTAGGAGACAATCGTTCAAACGGCAGGTGGTATTCAAATAATGCATAATGGTGTTTGAATGGCATAGTTGAGAGAAGTCAACAGCATTAAAATAGAACATGAGGGCAGTGATGAGGGGTTATTTCTAGTGGCTATATTCATAATAAAGAAAGGGGGGAGAGTTACTTTGGAGAGCAAACACTAAAGGCTAGGTTTAATCTATCTAGAAGTCTTCGATTGAAGAAATAAATGGAGATTCTCCATCCATTCGTCGTAGAGATCATTTTTACCTTTCTCATTCATTGGAGTTACCTCGATTTTCGTGCTTATGTTGTACATAAAATATTTCTTTGATATTCTTGTTCATTTTGATGAGTTGAATAACTTTATATAATGAGGTTTGATGATTTGATTTTTTTTTACTAGATTAAATCGAGAGGTGAAGAAGAGGTGATTTGAGACTTTTTGCTCAGAAGGTCTTGGAGCTACTTCTAATGTAAATTGAGGTACGGTAGTCAACAAACCCTAAGATAAAACAGATGACTTTGACATATATATATATATATATATATATATATATATATTATGATTAAATTAAATATCTAGAGGTATACGAGATGAGATGATTATATGTATGAATTAGAGATGTGGTGAAAATATGGTGTACGTATGAATTAGATATGTGGTGAAAATGTGGCGAATGTACAATTGTAATATTAGTGAATTTGTTTAGATTGGTAGCGTATGAGTGTATGGATTTAATGTAAGCTTGTTTATATTATGATTACATATTGTAGTTAATTCATAATAATTAAATTGCTTATATTTATGTTCAGAGGAGTTTTATGATTACATATTTATATGTAATGACTATAACATGTTCATTTTATATTACAATAACATGTTTATATGTGGTGACTATAACATGTTAATTTTACATTATGAATTACATGTTTATATGTGGCGACTATAACATGTTCATTCAATATCAAATTGCATCGACGTGGTATTCGTTCAGTCAAGTTATTATGGAAGTGTGACTCAAATGAAGGAATGACGTGGAAGCATGAGGTAGAGATGCGTAACAAACATCTAGAGTTGTTCATCGATTCTGGTATGTTGTTTCTTTTATGTAGTATGTGCAAATTTCGGGGGCACAATTTCTTAACATGGAGAGGATTTAACGTCTAGGAAATTAGAATGATTTTTTTAATTTTAATAATAATATTATTTGTTGCATTATAATATTACTACAGCTTAGTATGCATGGACTATGTATGATATACATAATCACGTGGTGTGGGGAATAGTGTCGAGTAGCATAGAAATGCAGTGTTTGGACGGAATTTATTGGTTATCGCGTTAAGTTGCGTAAATCAAGTTTTAGGCACTCAAATGGCATTTCGAAAGTTGCTAGACGCTTCTCTTAGTGTCTATTGGGGCTTACAAATATTTTTGAAAGTATTCGACCCAAATTGTGGGTACTCAAATTTCCATTAGGTCCGATCGATCCAATTAGCTATTGGATCGATCCAAAATTGTAAATCGATCGATTTAGGTGTTGCTGGATCGATCTAATTAGTTTTGACTGACTTAAGTGGCGTATACCAACACTTATTTTCTTTATTTCTTCTTCCCCAACTCCAAAATTTGGGGGGGGTAAAGCCTCCATTTTGTTCACCTTTAGAGCATAATATCATCTAGTCTCGAGCCTTGTTTATGATTAAAAGTGGAGTTTTCTCATCCTTAGAGCGAAATAAATATTTTGACGTAAGTTTCATATTTCGTTTATCTTTTTTCGTTTTCCATGCTTTTTTGTATGTGAAAATAAACTTAATATTATTGTTCCTTATCACTTGTGGATCATGTTTGTCTATAGGTACGTGATCATTCTCATCCATCTACTAGATTAAATCAAGGGCTAAGTAAGGACGAATTTGGGGCTTTTGTGTAAAAAGTCTCAGGACTTCACCTTGCATTTTCCTATATACGGTAGACTATGAATTCGCAGATAGAATTGATGACTTTTACTAAATATTGATGTGTTTAATGTGTTACATGGGTTGGTTGATTGACGTGGTTGTTTACGTAGGAATTAATATGATAAATTGAATTACCTATCTTGCGTAGATTAAATATCATGTTTAAAAAGCATAGACTATCAATTCACATGGGAAGCTAAATTTCACAATGCGTTATATCTTAGTCATTTATGTATTTGACATAGCATTCGTTTTTATAGAAAACATTGATAAATAAAAATGGCAGAGCAGTGGCGTTGTTTTATTTATAAAAAGGTTCAGGAAGTATACGTTGTTAGCTTGAGTCTTTTTATTTCTTTTTGGGTTAATAAAGTATTGAAAGTATAAAATGCAGGGATTTTAGCTATGAGTATTACAACCTTACTGTGAAAGTTGGGAAATTTGATTAGGAATTTTCCATTAGTAGTGTCACATACGTAGTGGCGGGTTAATGAAAGCTATGATCGCACACATGCGTAATGACAAATCCTAACAATTTTATAAAATACAAAGAGATACTAGACCCAACTTTTTAGGCATTGGCGTTGTGAATAGGAGTTGTGGCTTGGTGCGTAGGCATTGTTTGATAGGTGTTGGTGCGCGTTGCATAATATGATTCATTATCGCATTCATATTGTATCTTTCTTATATGTTGTTACATGTCATATATATAGTATAGTCTCATTTTTATAGACGAATTGATTGACTAACCGTATTACTTTCTTTTCTTTTTATTATGTGTTGTTTTGTAGGCGAGGAGGCAGGCGTTGAACTTCCCTAGATACATATTAGTATTATATATTTTTTTGCTTAAAAAGTGCAGGCGTTAGCGGAGACTTATGCATAAGTTATTTATTATTATTGCTTTGTAGTATTTTGTATTAGTAAGAATAGTAATGTAACTTCTTCTTCATTATTTTGTCAAACAAACAACTTGAGATGCTATATATGCAACTGGCAATTTACTGATACTGATTTTATATAGTATTTGTATTGATTTTCCTACTTCTTTTAGCGTAATTTATACACATATATCAGGCATACTATTTCTATATATGTATTTCTTTTGTGTAGCTCTGATGTGTATATTGTATATAGATGTGTTATATCGTCCTGCAGTGATATTTAGATATGATAGTAATGATGGTGGCATGGAAATGATGTTATTTTTTCTTTTCTTCCTTTTCCTTTTTCTTTTCATTTTATCTCATTCTTCCGGTTCCTCTGAAATTTGGGGCTTGAAATCAATCCAACTTTTTTTAAGCTGCTGCTTCTTTTCACTAACAGATTGGGACAATTGTTATTAACAAAATCAAAACTATGGTGTATTGGACTGGAATTGTTCCTCAAAATTAAAATGTTTCTTATATTTTATTCGAGAAAAAAAAAAAACTGGAAGCAAGAAACCGTCTATTTATTTTTTGGAAAATATTAAACGGTGTATTTATGGTCACGTCCAAATAAGAAGTGAAACTTCACAGCCACGAACCCAAATCAAAAGGATTTGATTTCTTGTAAAATACTATAAATTTTTTATAAAGGATTACTATTTTTTGAGAAAAAAATTATTAAGAAATGAAGACAATTTATTAAAACTAATTTTATTTAAAAATAAATTAAAAAAATAATTATATATTATTCTGAATTTGTAATATTTTGATTTCGAAGTACAATAACTTTGGTATTTTGGACGAAAAATTTGTCAGTGCGGAGACGAGTTCCAAATCAAATCCTTCCAAACATAATCTCATTCTCATATACGGACCTAGTAGCTTATCAGAGATATTATGGTTACTTTCTAATTTTTTATGGCAAAAAATTTTAGTACGTGTAACTTTAATAATAAACTTACAATATAATTTATTTTTTTATGAACTTGGTTATTCGTATAAATTTTATATATATATACGATAGATCAGTTTTGCCCATTCCGGTCCCAAACCAGATGTGTAAGCAATCATAGCCCTCCATCAGATTCCTAAGCATCTCAGCCGTCCACATCACCCTCACCGTTAAAATGTCTCTCCAAGCCTTTTCAAATTGGAAATTCATTTTCAAAAGACGAGCGAAACTCGGATTTCCCTGTACATCGTGATTTCTAGTGTGAGAAATTCTCAGAGGGAGAGAGGGAGAGAGAGAGAGAGAGAGAGAGAGAGAGAGATGAGCGAGCTGTATCTGGGTTGGTTGGGCGCTGAACCCGACTGAGCCATGGGTTAAACCACTGGCTCCAGTGGCACGTGTCCTAACTCGGGGCACGTGATGGACCGACTGAGCCATGGGTTAACTATACACGCGATTGATGTCTGGTGCGTATTGTAATTTTAAAATATATTGATGTAAATATTTATTTAAAAAATTATTAATCGACGATAACTATTATAATACTGGTAAAATTTGCATCATTATCGTATAGAAATTGTTCCCAATAATTAAATAATAATTTTGATACATGATTAATTAACTTGAATATAAAAACAAGAAAAACGATGAAGTAAAAAAGGAAGAGAAAATTTCTGATCAAACAAAATTTGAATGAATAAAAGGGAATTAAAAAAAAACGAAGTTTAGTCGATATATTTGCAAATGAATTAGACAGAAGAAAACAAATAGAGGGTGCAAGAGAAGAAGAAATGGAATGATGAATTATGCCTTTAGAGAAATTTGGCTTTTACTATTTATGGAAACAATCATATTTACAAAAGTTTGAAAATTGTAGGCAATTACTATTTATGAAAACAACTGATGAAATATGGGGAGAAGTTTAAAATTTTTGCAGAGAGAGTGCTAGGTAATGGGATGTGATGGAATGAGTTTCTTATTTTTTGTTCGCATGTTTAGCATTAAAATGTGGTTAATAAATATATATAGTAAAGTAATTTAGACACAATTTATTGCTGACGCAGCTTTATCTACTCTGTCTTTATATATAAAAGATTATGAGTTTGTTTGCTCAAATAAAGTAACTTTGCAAACTATTCATGCAACCAAATTTATTTTAAAAATAATTCCGAAACTAGTATTATTTTAATAACTGAAGTCTCAAATAGCAATCTTTAGTATTGTATTTTTAAAAATTGCAATTTCATGATATTGTAAAATTTTCAACAAGCGATGCAAAAAAAACATAAATTTAAATCTCATCTTTTTAATAACCTTAGTTAGTAACTATTTGAAAAATAGGTTTGATTTGATAAATAATTTTAAAAATTACATTATTTTAGTCCAAAACTCTAGTTATTAATCATCGGTCCTTCGGACCGCAAAAAAGATACTAGTAGCACACTATCTTGCGATGCTTCCATCGATAGACAGGGTACTATTTATAGCATTTTAGTAATTCATATTCTATTCATATAATTTTGATACAGAGATAAATACCCTATTAATAGTACTCTTAACTATCTATCTATCTATCTATCTATCTATGCATATAATAATTTAGCGACAACAACCTAGGGCACTATTTCTCTCTCTAGAAACCTTGATCTCGGGACAAGAATGGAACAACAAGAACAATTGAGCAATGGTGGGATGCTATACCATGAGGTACAAGAATCAAAGCTATGCGCCGTACACTGCGTTAATACGGTCCTACAGGGCCCTTTCTTCTCCGAGTTCGATCTCGCTGCTCTCGCCTCCGATCTCGACCGCTCCGAGAGACAGGTCCTCGCACACGGACACGTGGCTCAGCAGGACCAGTCGCACAACGTCTCCCTCGATGGCGATTTCAGTATCCAGGTCCCCTTTTCTTTTTTATTTTTTTTTTGGACTTGGAATTAATTACCAATGTTTGTTTTTTTACTGTCTCTATTGGGTCATTTTTTGGTTCTTGGGACCAATGGGGGACTCAGGATTATATATTTTTTGTCCCGCCCAATGGGTCAAATCTAAAATTTTCAATCTTTGTGTAGAAATTTTGGAGTAATGTCTGAGTTCCCGTGGTCACTTCTTGCCCCTGCTCGGTTCGCCTATCCTAGATTTTTAAGGGATTAAACTCAACGGAACACAAATGCTAACGAATCCATTAAAAATATTGGGTTTGGGTTTGCTACAATCGCCCCCCGCCCTGAACTAGGGAAAGCTGTTCATAACCGCTGGAATGGTCATTATCCATGTGTCGGCCTCTATTTTAAAGTTTGGGGTGGAAGGATTAAAATCTAGGGGTTGAACATAGATCTTTTATTTTCTTTATTGGGTCGAGATCTTTTTTATTTCACTAATCTTTTCTTTAACCGTTGGGAGAAATTTACCGTTGGAAAAATTTTGGGGAGTAATTTCAGGTTTTTTCTATGTTCCGTTGGTTCTTGGGACTGCTTGGTTACTAATTTCAGTATTCTGGTTTTCACTCGTGTTGATATTTGTTCTCTTTTAGTAATAGTGGATGAGCTTTTCTGTTAGTTTTTTAGTCAAGATTTGATTTTTTTGGGTTGTAGTACAAGTACATTCCCGCTAGTGTAAATATTTTCAACACTTAATTTTATTCCCTATACACCAAACTCTTAAATTGAGGGTGGATGGGGAGAATGAGCACACCAAACGCCCTATGTTTAAAAATAAAGCGGGGCAATCCCGTAGTCCAATGGAAGTATTGTAGCTAACCCCTTATTTTAGGCGATTGATTAGGAGTGTTTCCTTGAGTTTAATCTCCAAGATTTCAGATACATAGGAATTTAGGGGCACTAATAGGAGGGATAATGTTGTGAACTAGTTTGATGAAAATTTGTGGAGTAATTTCAGCTTTGGTTCTTAATATGATTTGGTCCTGGGATTGTTTGATTGACTAATATTTTACGTAAGACTTGGGATTGTACAAGGTCAAAATTTGTTTTGTTGATTCGTAGTTTGATATATTTAACGTTTAACCATAATGTGAAGGGTATATTCAGTTTATGTTTTTGTGATGAGTTGGTTCTAGGGACTCTTTGATCATTGAGTCCAAGCAAAAATTTGACTTGTAAAGTAGTTTAAGTTAAGCAGGTAGAATTAATAAAGGTGCTTTAACAGAAACACAAATGAATGTACAGTTTTTTTTTGTTTGTTTGTAAAGATTTGTATTTATTGATACTTAGTTTAATAGTCTTGCTGTGATCTTGTTAGGTGATGATTTTAGTTCATGATGAGTGGTTCTTGAGACTGATTGATTAGCAAGATTTGAGCTTATGATATCCTTTTCCAGTTCAGAAAGATTTGATTTTGTTGATTTTATTCAAGAATCTTGTCATAAACTTGTTTGAGTAGAACTTAAAGAGCAGAAACACTTCATGTAAGGAGTTTTGTTTGTGGTAAGAGTTGCTTTTAGAGCCGGTATATCAATAATCGCCCTTAAATATTTTAGCTGTTTGGAAAGTGCAATTTAACTTAGGACAATCGAAATACCACACCAGAAACTCTGGAAATTATGTTTTAATGAATATTTTTATTGAGGCCTTCCAGATCAAATTTCTTGTTGTTAACTAATGAACACTACGTTTGGTGCAATAAGATGTTCTTAGTTTTATGAAGAGATTTCTTTTTCATCACATTGTCGCACAATGAATCCTTGCACTAAATGGACATTAAAGGCTTAAGACATTGAAAATTACCCTCAAAAATGTTTTCCAAAAAACCAGGGTCGCTTTTTTTGGTCATTCAATGTCCTGCAATTTCTTGCTTCAATACGTTTTTGCTCTTGGTGAATAGTGTTTTAATGCGAAATGAAATGAAATTCATGCCAGAGGACACTTTATTGGCCATTAATGTCGTAATATTTTGAGTACGACTATGAATATGTTTTTGGCGTTGTGAATGTCTACTGCTATGTGCAGTATGAATCTGTTCTTTCTAATTTTTAATGGTGGTGGTTGGTTATTCTTCGAACTAATGACATATTATCTTAATATCTAGTAAGAGAAAGATTTAGAAGTGATGCTGTGGAATCCAATTGCTTTTAGAAGAAGTTAAATGGATAAATTGGATATGGCTCATGTTGTGCATAAATGCCTTGTGTAGTTTTGTTAGCTCTGTACGGTGTGCAATAGGGGAGAGCAAAAATTCAAATACCCAATCTGAAATTCTGGTATCCGACCTGAATTACCCGAAATTCGGGTTCGGGTGATTCGGGTAATTATCCGAAATATCCGAATATGAAACATCGTTTTATATTATATATATATGTCTATATTATAAGAAAATGATGTCATTTTGTGTATATAATTCGGGTTTGATTTGTGTAATTCGGGTTTGGGTTTTAGCCTAAATCGGGTTCGGTTTGGGTTTGGGTTTGGGTTTGGGTTCATTATAAATAATTCGGGTCATTCAATATTTTTTTTGGGTAATTCGGGTTCAGGTATTTCCCGAATTGCCCGAATGCCCTCCCCTAGTGTGCAACAATTTATTTTTGTCCTTTGGCTTATACTTAAATTCATCTCTTGGACCTTTCCGTATTGTTTTTTGTTTTTGACTTTTTTATTCAAGTTCATGATTTTGACTATTCTTTGCAGGTTTTGCAAAAAGCAATGGAAGTATGGGATTTGCAAATCATCCCACTCAATTCCCCCGAGGCTGGACCTGCCCAGGTCGAACCGGAACTTGAAAATGCTTTCATTTGCCATCTCCAAGACCACTGGTTCTGTATCAGAAAGGTCAACGGCGAATGGTACAATTTCAACAGCCTCTACCCTGCTCCTGAGCACCTATCCAAGTTTTACCTCTCTGCATATTTAGCCACCCTAAAGAGCAGTGGGTGGAGCATCTTCATCGTGAGGGGTAATTTCCCTAGAGAGTGCCCTATAGCTTCCACCGAAGGTTCCAATGGGTATGGCCAGTGGCTTTTGCCCGAAGATGCTGAGAGGATAACCAAATCGTGCAACAATGCACAGAGACAACAGCCTCATATAACCAGTAGAAGAGAGCAGATTATTAATCAATTTTCTCCGTACGAGGAAGATGAAGATGAAGACTTGAATGCAGCCATAGCTGCTAGCTTGATGGACTCGTCCTCGGGCAAAGCCTCTGTTGAAGCAGTCACCTTGTTAGATGAAATGAAGAACAAAAGCTCAGCAGTACCCTCTCCGGGCATAGCCAGTTCTGAAGCTGCCACCTCAAAAGTGGAGATGGAGAAAAACAATGTGACTGAGTCTTCTTCGGGTGCAGCTGTTGATGAATCTGGAGCTCAGAAGGATGAAAAGAAGATTAAAGATGAACCGAATGTGTAAGAGTAGACATTTCTCCTGGTGGGACACACATGATTTTTTCTCGGGTTTGGTGGTTCAACTGCTGACATCAGATCAAACTGGTGTTTTACAAGTTCGATTTGTATGATGTACTTAAAAAAAAATTTTGTAATGCTTTTCTTTGTTCTCGTTTTGTGGAACAAAATATATGGTTGAGACTGGATAGTGAGAAAACAGTTAGGTAGACTCCGTACGGTTGTTTTCTCAACTTCAGATCTCGTGTTACAGAAACTTACAGGAAACGCCGAAAATGAAAAACAATTGTATTGCGTACTTGCTTTTATTCGACTAATTTGAAAGGAGGATTAATTGATTGGAATGATCTGTCATAGCATTCCTCCCACAATTCAGAATGGGAAAAACTAAATGGTATTAGCTGAATGAAATTATGTTAGTTGAGTATATAGTTCCATAATATTGTGCCTAAAATTCATCCATTTGAAGCCTGCAATATCAAGTTCAGGGCTCGTAATTAAGTGATTTGGATTCATAAGCTCAAAATATTGTCGGGTTTTACATATCTTTTCCCATAAAACTACTAAGAGAAAAGTTTGTGTTTTTGTTGTTTATTTCACGAATTAACACAAACGAAGACACTTCTCCACTTTAATGTCAACTTTGTTTTAAATGGACTAAAACTTTGAAAAGTAGTTTTTAAAACATGTTTCTGAGAAAGAAAATAAAAAATAGCAGACCATTTGGCCAATAGTGAAGCACTTAGCTATCCCTGTCGTGGAATGGTTGTCTTTCTCATCAAATATTAGTAATTTTTTACTTCCCATTACACGTATGCATACATGTATCTATATGGTGCCAAATGGGTAGAAAAATAAAAGGAAAAGCTATGGCACTGCTTTTTACGCTTTTTAGCTGGAAATGGAGTACCACTCCCCCACATCTCCAAATTTCTCTCTCTCTCTCTCTCTATATGTCTGTAAATAATATACATAATTGAACAGAAGCCACTTCTAATTTCTAGTGATTTAAAGCAATCCATTGAACAAGTTGTGGGTACAGAGTGAAACTTTTCCTGATCAGAATTTTTTTTGATTCCCAATGGAAAAATCTCAAAAGTTGTTTAATAGGGAGAACACTGTTCATCAGATTCTTGGAGGAGGAACTGGTAAGTGCAAAATTTCACTTTTTTCCTTTTCAAGTTATTGAACTTATGTATTTTCAATTCACTCTTGTATATATATACACAAGCCTATCTATAATGGGCACATATTTGATCTAGAGT
>MKEJ01018850.1:0-14023 GCA_001753735.1 Embelia ribes
AAATAAAATTATAATTTTAAAAACTGCAAACAAAACTAAATGGAAAAGACCCTCTTTGTATTAAAACAAGGAGCTCAATTTAGGCCAGTTCCGATTACAATAATAAAATGAGAAGTATCATTAAAATTGAGTGAATTGCCTTGGAAATAATGATGATAGAACATGTGAAAATGAAATGATTTACATTTGAACCATAAAATTGGAACATTACTATTATTTTCCCATTGCAATATCAGATACCATCTTCTCATTTCCTAATAAACCAGAAGATAAAATGACACTAACGGCAATGTAATACTAAAAAAAAAACATATTTATCGCTTTGGATGCGGTTCGAAGAGATACTTTTCTCAAAGGGGAGATAATCGGACACATTTGCTGGGGTCTTGTACGAATTGACCTCCCGTTGCAACTTATTAAAGTGAATTTTTAGAGATTTGGTTCTTTTCGTCATACTTTTACCAAGAAAATTTAGTTTTTGTGTAGCTCTGTAAATTTAGCTTAGCTAGCTTGAATCACTACGTTTCAAGTCTTCCCACGTATTGTACGACAACTAGTACATATAGTGAGGAATATGAGTTGTGTCTGTTCGTATTTCAATGGTTTTCGGTTGAGGCTTAGCTCGATTATCTAGTTAACAGAAGTTGTTTAAAGAGAGAGTAGTCGAAACCATTTCATTTCGCTATCCAAAAAATACGTAGTCACAGGCCAAATTACAACTTATGTAACTTATGAATTGGTAAAAGTTCAAACTATCAACACTATGGTACGTTATACCAAAACTTCGAATATTCTAGTCTTGCAACTAGAGATCCCGAAAAGATCTTGAATATCGTTCAACAAGCGACAAAACTCTAGCCGCCTGCCTCTGTAGACGACTACCCTCATTTACATTGCGACCGCTAAAACGAACAAGAGCTGACCTGGCAGTTCCACCATAAAGCTCAGCCATCTCCCTCCAAGAAAATACCATCTCCAAAAGCCTCAAAGCCTCTTCCTTCAAACAATCCGTCCCCCAATTCAAAACCTCCAACGTGGGTCGTATCGCGTTTAATTCATGTAAGACAGTGGCCCCTTTGATGGGAAACTCTTTACGTACAATAGTCGAAATCGCTTGTATCACTTCGAATGCTGTAGCATGAACCTTTTCTTGTAAAAGATTAACCATTTTCGGCAATGCTTCTGCTTCTAACATACAAAACGTCGTATTTACACTGCATCTCCCTCCATGGGCTAAACATAGGGGCTCGTGAGCACGGTAAAAGCACCCAAAATTTCCAACTTTTCGGGTAGTAACAGTGAGCTTTGGAGTACTTGAAGAGAGATTACCGATTAGAGCAGCTGCTCTTGCCTTAGCCACTACTGACCCAGACTCGAGAAGGTCTACGAGCAAAGGATATGCCCCTCGTTCGACGACGATCCTCTGTGTCTCGACATTTTTGGGGTCCGTGAACCTGAATAAGACACTCAAAGCGTTTTCTTTCGCTTCCATTTTCCCTGATCGTAAGATGTTTATGATGGCATTCAGACCGTCGGTTTTGATTAACTTTTGAGTGAGAGATTCTTCAGATTTCGGAAGATTGGCCAACAACCCAGCAGCAGCCATCTGTACATCGCTATTATTGTCGTTTTCAAGATATCCCACTAAGGCCTCAAGTCTTCTTGGCTTGAGAAGGTACTCAACAACTCCATCTGGATTGTGCTGAGAGAAAAGGAAGAGGAGATTTATCCCGAGTTGTCTAATTTCCAAATCGCAATCGTCAAGAAGAGGAAGCACCAGAGAAACACCATCCGATTTCAAAAGAGCTGTCTTGATATGCGCAGCTTCAGATTGGAAAATCCCGAGGAGCGTTCTTAAAGCAGGTCTTCTCACCATATACGATGTGTAGGGGTTTTGCTGAAACGCTAACAAGTTTGTGATTATCGACTCTAACTCAAGTTGTTTCCCAGTTTCGTCGACGAAGAATTTGGCTCCATCACCATTTGAGGCAAGTTTCTCAAGTATTTCTGCACATTTTGCGATTACAATCGTGCGCAAATGAACTGAAAACATCAGTTTGAGAAACAAAGGGACCCCACCAGCAGCAGCTATAAGCATTTTGTTTTCTTGGCAAACAGATAGCTTAACCAATGCCGATAAGGACAATTCTTTCGACTCGATATTGCCATTAGCCATTGCGAACAAAGAAGGTATAATCCCCTCCTCGCCAAGTAGCTTCGCAGTTTTTTCATCTAGTTCCATGCTTACAAGGGCTCTCACCATAGAAATTCTTGACATTTCTGAACCTGAAGAGTTTACGAATAAGACTTGCATACACATAAGCGTAAAGTTACAAAACACGAATGCAAATGTATTTTACACATGTTCGTATAAGCTTTTCTCACCTTGAAGTATACGACCAATAAGCGGCTTATACCAGTCCGCCTCAGCAGCACGAACGATGTTCTCCTCATCTTCTTCGCAAAGCCTCATCAATATTTCTTCAGCTTTCTCTTTCGACTCTGTGGCAGGATTCTTAAGAAAAGCAACTAGGAAATGAATTGATGCAAGTTGTTGAGAAAGTTTTCTGCAAGCTGATGCATCCCAACCACATCTGCCTTGCAAAAGCTCATACAACAACTCAATCGAAGTGTTTGATAGGCTTGAGGCATCTCCCAAGCATGGAATGATGTACTCAAAAGCTCGCAACTCGACGACTTTCTCCTGTACAACGAATGTCAACTTAATTAAATTATCAATCACATAATAAAATGTTTTTTTTTTCAAATTGACAATGTAAAAAAGAAAAATGACAAACATACCAACAATCATGCAATGAAACTGTATAAATATCAATACTGTCAAATTCTGAGGATTGCTTCTGTTTTCAGTGAGAAAATTGACGAACAAGATCTAACTACAGGTGTTTGTAAAAGATGTTCAATACGCGTTTCATTATTCTGTAAAGAGTTACTGACCTTGTATCTTTGATTCCCTTCCACGATACTTTTCAAGTTAATCAGTACATTTTCTTTCACAACGCCAGTGTTTGAGCTCCCGAGGATAGAGATAAGATTATCGGTGAGACCAGCGATGAAAATCCAGTGTTTGTTTATAGGATTATCCCTTATAAGCTCCTGCATTTGGCATAAAGCCTCTTCCAAGGATTGATCCACAACAGACAGCAATTTCGTGTTGCACGAACGGATTTTAAGACAATAATTAAGCTCTCTCCACTCTTGTATTGATTTTCTCAACTGCAGATTAGACCTGTACGAAAGATCCTTGAGAATATCCCCAGTTTCCGGATCGGTTTTTGCTCCACGAGCAAACCAATCTTCAAGTGCTCTTCTCTCGCACGAAGTACCCGTGCATAGGCTAACAGGATCAACCATCACATCTTTGGTTATACAACAAACAAAAGCTTTAAAAGGCTTAATTTCTTCTTCTCTTTGATCATGTCTTTGTATGTACTTTAGCCCTTGCATATACCTTTCCCTAATTTCTTCGTAATCTCTCGCTGCATCAGCTTGTGAGAGGAGCTCTATAACCTGTTCTAAGAAAAAAGCTTCTGCCAGTTCTTTCCTATTTTCCGCTTCTACCTTTTCCTTTTTAAAGTTTTCCATCTCTTTGCTAATTTCCGAGGGCTCAACAGCAATCCCGACGACCTTTGCTATTTCTTTGAGTATATCATTCGCAAAATCTTCGTCGACCTTTTGGTCAGAAAGAGCTCGATTTAACTTGTCAACGATTGCTACCCGAGACTGAGAAGCTTCGAACTCAGCTCTTTGCATTTCATTTTGTAATTTATTGACTTGTTCTGATATTCCTGAGAGCACTTCGGTATTCGCGAGGGACAAAATGGACAATGATTGTCCGATTTCCCTTGTGGCATCTTGTACCTCTTTGACGATGTGGCGGCATTTGATTAGGAGGAAAAAATGACCTCGGTTTTTGTACTTTTCGACCAAGTTATTAGCCTTTATGACATCTGATTGGAGATATTCCAAAGCTTTCCTAACAGCTTTGGAGTCGTGCAAGTGTTTGAGCTGAAGCTGTTTTAGGACCTTTTCGATATCGTAAAGGTGCTTCGAGAGAATTTTGAAGCTCTCCTTCTCAAAGACCACGTCCTTTGCAGCTACAGCCGTTTTGATGACCTGCTCCATGAGTATGGTTATCAAGGTTCCTATCGGTATTGCCTCCATGGCGATGGACATTTTCAATGCCAAATTTATTATTTCCAAGCCCTGGAAAATCAAAGTGCAGTAAATGATTGCAGCTTATAAGTTCCAACTTTTCAGCTTATTTGCTTAAAAGTTGAAGAGCGCATATCTGCTCAGCTTATTTGTTATTTTGAGCTAAATAAGCTGGAAACTTTATCCAACTTTTTTCCTAATCAGAAATAAATTATCTTATTTGCTTAAAAATTGTAATCAAACGAACCCATGTATCCAATTTTTTAAGTCAAAGCAACAAACAAACAAAAAAAAAAAACTCAGCATAAAAGTAGCAATGCAATGCACACCAATTTTTTAACAAAAAAGAGAAGAAAAAAATCGACCTTAAAAGTTGTAACCAAAGAATCCCTCAGTAAGAGTTCCACAATTTTTCTACTGACACGTAATTTCTATTTCGGTCATTTCCCCTAAATAAAAGCAATATCCAAAATCAGCTTCTAGAAGCAGCTTTTGAGACGTGCCACATAAACTAAGCTTACGACTTCACAACAGGGACAAACAGTGTACAAGGTTCCGCATTGCGGAGTCTTGGAGGGGACTGATGTACACAATCTCATCCCTCTCGAAAGAGAGGTTGCTTTCAAGGTATGAATACTCTTAGTGGGGATAAATTAGATGAAATAATTAGCATGTTATTCAACTTTAGCAAACCGAATTAACAACACAAATCTCAATAATGAGCAATAATAGGTAAGCCACTACAAATTTTCAAAATAAGCTGCAATCAAACCAAATTCATTTATTGCATAAGATTAATTGAAACATAAATACTAAGCAACCAAATACACATCAGCTTATAGGCAAAAAAAAAGAAAAAAAGGCTTAAAAACGCTAATTGGTTCATAAATAACACACATATGTAAGTCTTCAATTGGAAAAAGAAATAGATAAATCATCTGAGAAACAACGAAAATCATCGGAAAGGAAAATGAAACTATTACCAGATTACACTGAGCTTGAAGTCAATTTTCCCGGGAAAATTCCGATGGCATTGGATGCCTTTCCCCCTCTCTCTCTCTCTAGAAAACACTCCGCGTTTTGTGATTTCTCTCGCTGATAATTTTGTTCCAGTTTTTGTGCAAATATAATATTTGAGGTCAGAAAATTGCATATCACTTTCACTCCTATTTATTGAGGTTTCAATTTATCCCTTGTTTTTTAATTTGTTTCAATATATCGCCCATCTTCTAATTTCCCTTATAATTCTTTTATAAATGTCATATTTTAGAAGTCTTCAAATTTTCATTAACGGGTTGCAAACTTAATATTATTGTAAAGGCATACGAGCTCGATAACTAGTTTCAGATTTCATAATGCAAGTTTTTATTTTGTAAGTTCTAAAATTTTCATATAAGTCTGATCATTTTGATGATTATAAGAGTTTGTTTGTCATTTGTTTCTTTGGCACGTTGTTGGAGTATTTTACAGGCTATAATATGTTCAAATCTTTTTTAATTTACTATGTTGTAATCTCTTTTTTTTTATATATATATAAACAAAAATTATTAAGTTAACAGTTAGTAGCAACTAAAGAAACCTAAAAATTTAATATTTGAAAATATTAGTTTTTTTTTGTAAGATAAGTTTTATTTTACCCATATCTTTTAAATGTTGTTTTAATTCAATCCCATTTAACACCTCATCTAATCGATTATAACGGTGTTAAGTATTTGGCCTAACTTGACTACCGGACGACATATTGAAACAAATAAAATAATAAAAGGATAAATTTAAACCACACACAAAGAATAGGGGATAAAATAAAATTTACCCTATAAGTTATCGAATTAAATTTAGCCAATTAATATACAAACCGTTTGTATATGCACGATATGTAAATTTTATTAAATAATTATAAATATGTCTATATGTCATGGATCTATGTATAATTAATTAAAAAACTAACTAAGGGGCGTTTTAAACTAATGAATAATATGATGGGCTATATTGGTTGCATATTATAAGTATAAATTTAGATTTTTTTTAGGTGTAAAAGTATACTTTTAAACAATATTTGTAAGTATTATACGTGTGTTTGGTATAATGTGAAAAAAATATACCTTTTTATACTGAGAGTAATGTAATATACTTTGAAGTAGCATAAAGTACAAAAAAAATTATACTTATTTGAAAAAAAAACCCAAAACTCTTACTTTTATAAAAATATACTTTTAACACATTTATCATTAAAGAAGTATATTTCTTGTGTAGTAACCAAACAACCAATTTTACTTTTGAGCAAAATTTTTAAAAAAAAGTATGGACGACCAAACATGCATGATGGGTCTGTTAAGTATCAATCCTATTAATTTCTTTCTTGGTCTCCTTTAGTTTAATTATTTTGTAAGAAATAAAATGTCTACGTGGAGGATCAAATTCATGTTCTATTTGTACGATACCATATTAGTTGATTATTAATATATATATATATATTTGGAAATAATTATTAGTATATATCACTTAACATATTCGGTGTATACTAAAATTGACTTGTGGGTCTGTGAAGTTTCCAGGGATATGTCCCATGCTAATAAAATTTCTCTATAATTTCAAGGAAACGAAAGAGAAAAAATTATTGGGCCCTAACTTTCTTTTTTAAGTCATCTTTTTTGCTTTTTGTTTAAAATATTTAGCCTATTTGTGGCCAACTTTTTCTGCTTAAAAAGGCTAGCTTTTTAAAATTAATATTAAATATTAAAAAAGTTAAATTTATTAAATAATTAATCTATAACATAATATCACTCATGTGACATAAGTTTGCCTCCGTGATATCCAAAGAGCAAAATTGTCAAAAGGATCTTATTGATAAATAATTAAAATTTTAGGTATGAAATTGATAAAAATTAAAATTTTAAAACTAAATCGATAAAAAGGTAAACCTCGAAAGTGTTTTTGATAAATGCCCTTTAAACAAAAATAAGTTGAGGGATAATGTGGTGCTTGATTAGGAAATTAATTTCTTGGTGTCCCATGTGTTAGATGCTTGACCTATATATAACTCGGTATAGGCCTTTTTGTAGTACTAATTACTAATCTACTACATTTTTCTCTTTTTCTTTTTCTTTTTTTAAATAACATATAAGTATAGTAAATCAGATGAGATCGAGAACACAGTAGGCGTCTTTATCTTACTTTCTCAAATTATTCTCCACAAAAATTTTGAAAAAGAAAATTATATATTTTTTCATTCTTTATCCAGCTTTTTTTTTCATCAATGCCCAATGCTTCGTTCAAAAACTATACTTACTCATAGTATGAGGATTAAGAATTTAAGGAAATGAACAAAAACGTAGCTCGTGAAAATGTAAACTTATATGATTATAAGAAAATTTTCAAGTTGCTCGACAAAATAATGCTGATATGTTTCTTTCTTTGCTTGCCTGTTTTTATTCACCATAACGCATAATATGCACAATCATTTCCATGAACAGTTTTTTCTTTAAGAACTCTCACCACGAGACATATAATTTAACTTGAGAAAATAGATTATTGGGATAATTATTTTCATGAGAATAATGCAATTAGAATTCTTCATGCATGCAAAATTTATCACAATACCTTATGATATTGTAAAAACTGTCAACCTTTAAATGGCAAATCATAAGAGATACAGCTAAGCTAGATTATCATAAGCATAACCCAAAAATTAATCAATGTGCTAGAATTTTTTTTTTTTCATTCGCAAATCTACTTTTACAATACTCAGAATCCATTTTTTGGTTTTATTGTCCAAAATAAATTAGTAGTGAACAAAATCAACTTTGAAACTAACGTTTCCCCTTCTTTTCCTTCCAATGGCTATCCATATGATTACCAAATTGGTGGTGGGTTCAATGAGTATGGGGTCAATTTTCAACCTGCCCTTGGCTAGTGGAGTTTATATGTTTCCTAGCTACAATTTTAGGAATTTATGATAGAAAAGAGAAATATGGAGACAAAAGTCAAAAAGAAAGAATATTTAGTTTGGTTTGATTGGTTTAAGAAAAAAGTAGATAACGTGTGAGAAAATAATCTTGTCAATAAAAAGAACAAAAAAAATTATAATAAACTATCGTCTTTTTTCTCCCCCCCAAGGGCCAGATATCCATGAAAATTAATGTTTGTATCTTAAGAATTTCCCATGGAAAGACGAGTATAAAAATAAAAAATGATAATATTCTTAGTTATGTTTTAGGAAACTTGTTCATTTCCAAAAAAAGAAAAAGGTTAATCTGATTTTTTAATTCTTTTTATGGCTGCTCATAATTAATCTTATTTCCTATACATGAGATCATGAAACATCTAACTTAATCTTTTAAAATAAGAAGTTGACGTTAGGAGAAGTTAGACTCAGTTGATGTTTAAAATCGTAAAAATTATTAAAAAAAATAAAAATAATAGAGAAGAATCTATTCCTTTACTTGCTGTGTTGTGTTTGATACAAGGATTTTTTTTTAGTAAAATATAATGGGAAAAATTATTATTCTTAGATTTATAATTTTTTGTAAATTTTTTTTTTCTCGTTATTTTATCTTTAATAAATCTTTACACCAAACGGAGCCACTTTTAAAGCATTCATATCATATTAGCTAAATGTCTACTTTTAGTTATTTTAGCCAACACAATTACAAAAAATCCAAAAAATATGCATACACGAGATTAGCTAAACCCATAGCTATTATCCCAATTGCTACAATACTTTGGTAAAAATACACGTTTACTGTAGTAATTGTTAAACTGTTTATCTCTCCTCAATCCCACGTAATCTCTTCTCTCCCTTCCCTCTCCCTCTTCTATCTAACCGCATATTCCCTCCTATCTCTGTTCTCAACATTTCCTTTACATTAATGCCAACAAATAACTTTTTTTTTATTATTTTAAAAAATAATTATTGTATTCATTTTCATCTTTCGTTGAAAGTTTTATCTCGACTTGTTTTAAAAAAATGCTAAACATTGTACTTTTGTTTTGGTTCAACAATTTTTTTTTTATTGATCAAAAAGATAAATAAATTGATGCTAAAAAAATTATTTTTTTAATTGCTTATGCATGTATTTAATTATTAAATAATATGTTTCTCAATTATAATTTGAAATATAATAGTTAATCTGATACATTAGATAGCTAAATAGAGACCGGATAAATTCCAAAAAGTGAAAGTTTTGAGCTATTTCTCACAACTCAAATTAATGCGAATGCTCTAACCAAAAAAATTAATAATAATAAACAAAAAGAAGTAAGAAAAAGAGGGCTATATAAACCACAACCATGAACACCCAAGCCCTAAGCACCTAAAAACAGACATACACACTTCACTCTCTCTTCCATATGGATTCCCTTTTGAACTATCACCCTGATATCTATTACCGACGCAACGATGAATTTTACCAGTTCTCAAATAACATTCCTCCTCCTTCTATATGGGGCGGCCACCAACTACAAGGATCAGCCGAAATGTTAGCTGGCATGACGTCGTCGTTTTCTGTCCCGCCTTATCCCTCCAGCAGCATTCTCGTGCCGGAAGGGTTCAATATGGCGTCATCTTATGAAGCTCTTGCGCCAAACCACCTGAGCCACAATGGATGTTATTACGACGATGTCTTTGAGATGATGAAATTAGAGGAATATTATTCCGATGGTCCGAACTTTGAGCCCAATTTTGGGGCTCCTAGTGTTTGTCCTCTTATTGATCATCATTCTCAACTTAATAATAAGTCTTCTGATGATGACTGGGTACTAATGATTCTCTTTTCCTCTAATTTATCATTTCATTGAAAGCAGGGTTGCCTCAGGCAGCCTACTGCCTACCGCATTAAAATCTAGCCTAGATTTAACTTTTCTGCTTCGATGATGACATGACTTTTAGCATATTGTCAGAATCTGAGCTGCACATTTTAAAGTTTTACTGCCTATCCCACTTAATTTATGTTGTTATCATTAAATGTACTTGAAACAAGAAAATTTATATGTTGGTAGTTGAAACTAAATGTTTTTAACAAATATTAATTAAATTTTTTTTGGTAATCACTAGTTACTGTGCAAATGAAACTGGACAATGTATTTCGTAATATTTGCATTCTCTAATGCGATTTACTCTATCGAAAAATTCAAGAACAAAATTTTGATCGTATATAATTTTTTGTAGGGTTATAAAGTTCATGACCTAACTGTGCCAGCAATGGAGGAGCCAAGCATGAAGGTAGGCAAGTACTCAGCAGAAGAAAGGAAAGATAGAATTCTCAGATACCTTAAGAAGCGATCCCAAAGGAACTTTAACAAAACTATCAAGGTCTCTCTCTCCCTCTCTACAAATGCGCGTCCGCACACACACACAATTTAACATGCCTCTTGTTTTAATTTTGTACAATGAGAAAAGATATTGTCATTTCCTTACAAAGCACCTTGGATAATATTTCAAGTAAATTTTGTAAAAATGACACTTTCTATTTATTTTATATTGATTGTAATTTTTTGCTCTTTTATAGTATGCGTGTCGCAAGACCCTGGCAGACAAGAGGGTTCGAGTTCGGGGAAGGTTTGCTAGAAACAATGAGTTATTATGTGAGGGAGGAGATAAAGAATCAAACAAAATGAATAATCACAGTGATAATCTTCTTGAAGGACGAGGGTTTTATGATGATGACATTATAAAGGTAAATCGACGTTAATTCATCATACTGTAACATGTATAAGGCAATTGAGCAATGCTTATTCAGTGGCAAAACTATCCAGATCCTATAGAGAAATTATTTCAAAATTTTCTCAACTTAAAAGCTTGGCTTTTTCTAGCTAAAATCCAGTAGTTTTAACTGTTAAACATCCATGCACTACGTTAATTGATTATATTGATGCGAATGGTATACACTTCTTAGACCCATTAGTTTATGACAATTTCATTTGCATTGTGTGTATAGAAATTGAAATTTTCGAAATTCTACCACCAAACTCATATTTATATGAATATTTTTTTTGGTGCAGATAAAAAACGATGAAGAGGAATGGCTGCAAGAGGCTATGGCAAGTCTCATGTATTTCCCATATGTCTCTGGCTAATTTATAGATTTTAAGCCATTTTTCACAACTAGATTCTCTTTGTATGCGTTATGATCTTTGGTTAATGAAAGTCGTGTGTATTTGTGTTTACGGACAATATAATTTCTTCGGTTTATCTGATTAATTTGGTATGCTTATTTGAGCTTACAAGTCCACATGAATCCTACAATTTTTTCAGGGCCATGGCTAATATAATCAACATTTGAAATACTACAGTAGATATGTTTTTATACCGAATAATGAGACACTATTAACTAATATAAGAAAAAAAAAATCATTAAACTGATTTTAAGTATTTATTCACAGCACAGGGAAGAGCACTGTATGTAGTGACTTAGATTCACGTTTAACAACTACAGAAGCATCCCTATTTTTCCTCCCAAAATAAAGAGTAACAATTTTCTTACAAAGGAATCATCTGAGAACACAAAAGCTAAGGGTGTCATAATCATTAAAGCAAACCAAATAATTTATTTTTTCATCCATATGTTTGGTTCACGGAATAAAAAATTCTAGAAATATTTTTTCAAGTTCATTAACTTACTGTTGGGTGTAGCTCTAAATAGGAGGACTTGTATGTCCAAGTTTGAACATTGGTATCCTTGTTTGAAAATGAATGAATTTTTTTTGTGTTAGCTTGAAATTTGGGTCTTTACTTGATACTTAGGAAAGACTATAAGTACCGTGGGTGAAATTATGGCAAAGTTGGTTTACAAAATCTATGATTCCTTTTTTTGTTCATGTGTGGTACGATCGCATTTGCCGCGGCGGCAACTTTGTTCTCTTTGTACTGCTTTGGTGTTGGGTGATTTTAATCGGGCTTATATTTTGCACAAAAATATAAATATTTTAGATAATTAGTTATACTAAAATAGAGAAGAATATTTTGTGAAGATAAAATTTTGTTTTTTGGAATCGATTGTAGAGATATTTGGGTATTGCTATTGCTATTGCTTTATTTGTATGGTATTACTCTTGTATCTATTTGATATTGATATCTCTCGCATATATACGAGGTGATTTTGATTCTATTCTCTCTATTATTTAGTATATTAATATGATTGTTATGTAACTCTATGGATTTTTTACTCTCCAATTTGAAGGGGCTTTTTCCATGTTATATCGTTATGTTATGGTTGTATTTTTTGTTATTTTATTCTAATTGTTGTTTACGCTATCTAGCCAAGGTTACACAGAATATGAGAACAACCTTGTCGAGTTTGATTGTTCCGTTGTGCATTACTCGACAAGGGTATTTATGTATTTGGTTCCCAACAAGTAGTATTAGAGCTGTGATAGAGCTCTTGCATGTGTTTGGTTCCCGACAAATGCTATCAGAGTCAGGTTGTGAAATTTTGGAGTTTCTGTGCAAACATATAAGCTATAATAACTAGATGATTTTAACACAATATATACTGGAAAAAAAAAAAAAAAGGCACTTGTTTGGTTATGCATAGATGAAACTCTTTGGATTGGTTGCAATAATTATTTGGACCATGTTCTTTTGAAGAGAATAGTGTTGTACTATTTTGAATTCACTACTTTTGATAGTTTTAGTGTTGCTAGTGGTGTTTTTATTGGGTATTTTGCTTGATGATTTGTGCTTTTTCATTGGCTATTGGATCGAGTATTGTTTTGGTGGAACGAATGAAGATTTGGGTTGCGAAGATTGTTGACTCACGGGATGGTTGATAGTTGTTGCACATCCCTCATCTAAGGCCACTTTGTTAGTATTTCGAAACCAACTTTACGAGTTGTTGGCGCTAGTTTGATGAAAATCAAATTTGCAAGTTTGTTGGTGCTTGGTGACGAAAATCGTCATTTGCGAGTTATTGATACTCGGTTGAAAAAAACCAAGATTGTGAGTTATTGGAGCTCGATAGAAAAAAAATCAATTGTCAAGTTTGATGGTGCTTGTGTGAAGAAAACCAATATTGCGAGTTAATTGGATATCTGGAAAAACTTTTGGATTTGCGAGTTATTGGAGCTCGTGAGAAAAATAACCAACTTTTGGATTTGTGAGTTGTTGGAGCTCGAGGATAAAACAACCAATTTCGATAATTTTTTTGTGTCATGTTTGGCACATCTCTCCTACTTGTGGATAGGGGGAGATTTGTTGGATATACCTCCAAGTAGGAGGACTTGTTTATCCAACTTCAAAATTTGAGTTTTTGTTTGAAAGAAAAAGAAATTTTATTGTGCAAATTGAATTAAAGTTACCCATTTGACTTGTGGGTTAAAACTACAAAGGCCATTATGGTAATTTTTTTTAAAAGGTTTGATTTGTAACCTCATGTTTCTTGTTCTAATGATAACCGCCACTTTGGGGATAAAGTATCCGCGTCAACTTTGCTTGTTAGTTTTTTTGTTTTTTTGTTTGTTTGTTTGGTTGTTGCTTTGGTGATTTTAGATTAGGGATTTATATTTTGCCTAAAAAATATAAATATTTTGGGTAATTAATTACACTAAAATAAAGGATAATATTTTGAGAATCTTTAAAGGAAGAGTATGAGGAAATGAACTTTTTATCTTTGGTATTCGACCATGTCAAAATTATTAATGATTGAGAGGTTGACCTTTGTTTTTAGGGTTTTTTATTGGGTATCAAGATTTTTGTTTGGGTATTTGCTATTACTTTATTTTATGATTATTCTCTCATATCTGTTTGAGATTGATTTCCTTCCCATATACACGAGGTGATTTTGGTTATATTATCTCTATTGATTAATGTATTGATTTTGCAGGTATGTAATCCCGGCGACTTTTTACTCTC
>MKEJ01018864.1:0-10109 GCA_001753735.1 Embelia ribes
ATTGGATGATAATTATAATTTTTTTATTTTTAATAAAAAATATCCGAAATAATTTCTTAATTTTTATTTTTATATTAGTATACAATATTTTTGTTAAATGGAAATTTTATAAATTCATATACAAAGTACATGAATGTCTGCTAATATCTGTCTAATTTCTTCTCTATAAAAAGTACCAAATGCCAAAAATATTTCATACACTTTTTCTTTCAAGTTTGACCTTCATCTTATTTATTTGTAACAAAAGTTATCATACCCAAAATTGTAAACTAACTAATTCTAACTTACATATTTTTTGCTAAGAGATAATACCGTATTTTTAAAAATTTAGATTAATAATTATCACAAAAATAAAACTTAAGCAATTTAAAATAAAAATATCAAAATTTAAGAAATTATAATTTACAATTATTTACATATCTACCAAACATAACAAAATATTTAAACATTATATTAGTTTTCAAGAGTATAAATAAGTGCCGCAAGTCCATGGAAGTACCTTAAAATTTCTATATGATATATATTTGAAATTCCGATAATAATAATTACAACAATACTTTTATTTTTATTAAATATTATTTGAAATAATTTTTAAAATTTTATTTTTCTGTTAGTATTTAATATTTTATTAGATAATAAATTTATAAATAACTTATAGATTACTGGGTATCTGCTGGTGGTGTTTATAAAAGAAAGCAGATGCCAATTTCATATAAAGTGACATAGTGTGGTCAATTTGCTTCATAGTGAAGATTTAGCGGGAGTATACATCAATCTAACAGACACAATATCTTCCAATATATTAAAAATTGGAGTGGAATTTTATATATATTTATATGTTAATTTTTTTTATATATTATTATTATTATTATATATATGCTAATATGTAAGAAAAAAAATTATTGATACGTAGAAAAAAAATTAATATTATAATAAAAAATTACCTTTTTTCCTATGTATCAGCATATATATGTTGATATGTAGAAAATTCCTACGTATAAAATCCCAATCCTACAATTTTTTTCTTACATACAAGCAAATTAGTTTTGAGTATTGTAAACTTTATTCATCTTGATCTTTATTTTCAAATTTTTAATCCATGGAAAACAAAAAATAACAAAGTCAATACATCATTATCCGCTACTCTATTAAAATTACTATTATTTACTAGCGAACGACGCACACGCGATGCGTGCATACCTAAATTAAAATAAAAGAAGTAAAATAAATGCATCATTTACATTGCCAGCATAAAGCCATGGTAAATACAATTGACTGCATGAAAAAAATAAAGAATTAAAAAAATTATACATTGCTATTATTGGTAATAAAATCCGAGAGAATGAGTGAGTAAATTAAAATTGGTAGCAAAACAAATGTATCATTTACATATAAATTTTTTTCAAAAATTAGTACTATCTATGCATATGAGGTCTCTTCTAAATTCCATAAAAGTTATAAGAAATCCTTTTTACAAAATATGAAGATTTTGTGCATATGAGGGCTCTTCTAAATTCCATAAAAGTTATAGTAAATCTTTTTTTATAAAATAGCAGTTGAGAGAGAATTGAGAAAAAAGAAAGCGAGAAATCACATTCGTAAACTATGTGCAAAGAGTTTTACAGTTATTCTGCGCAATTAGGGGAGTTAGTTAATATTTTAAAATTAAGAGAGTTGGTTCATATTAAATTACTTATATATTTTTATTTAACTATATAATTCAATTTAATGTAAATGTAATTTTTGAAAGATTTAATAAACATTCCATAAAAAGTAAAACTTGACATGACTTAAAAAAAAAAATGCCGATTCTTGTCTTTGTAGCAGCAATAGACAGGTAGATTCTCCGTTGTTATGTCATATATAATTTCAATTAAAATTTTCTCTTATTATTAATTCAAAAACAAAAGAATTTTCCGTTGAAAAAGTTCTTTAGCCTCAACACCGACGAAATTTCAAATTAAGAAAAAGAAGAATGAAATAAATTAGCTCGTGAGAAAAAAAAATTAATTTTGCTCTCATTCTTCTTTTTTCAGATTTCTCTTTTCACCTTCTCTCTTTCTCTCTCCCCCCCAAACTTTTGAATCTCCGGCGGAAGGCCGGAACCTACTTTATACATACACACACACACACACATATATATATATATACACGAGCCCAAATATAATCATTTATCAGATCCTTGATCATCATCTAGAGTTAACATCCGATCTATCTCCTTTCTTCATATAAATAAATACTCTCTATACGTAAATAATCGATGGATGCGATCGAGAAATTGGCTGAGCTCTCGGACTCGATGCGCCAAGCGGCGGCGCTCCTAGCCGACGAAGACGTCGACGAGAACACGTCATCGTCGCGGCGGCCGTCGACGTTCCTCAACGTCGTCGCTCTCGGGACCACTGTGAGTCATTGTTATTTGCGCCCGTGCCGTTGGATTTGGTTATGATTAGTTTCGATTCGATTATTGGGTCGGTTATCAGATCTCCGGATCTATCAACATATGTGTGATTTTGATGTTGTATCTATAATTAACCGGAAAACTCGGTTGGAAATTGGAAACTCATTTCCTCCGGATTCGTTTTCCGTACTCGTTTTGGAGAAATTTCCTATCCACTTGGAAACTTGCAATCAACTATGTTGAATCATAGTTTTTTTTAAATATCACTATAAGTATTTTTCCAAAATTTAGAGTTGGTTATGCAATTACTTGTAATGTTTCAATATCAATTCCTGATTTTCAAGTAGAATCATATATTATTTATTTGAATATTTTGTCATACCACCGCTTCTCATTTCCCCTATACTTTTTAGGCCAGATTTCTGTTTCTGATTCTTGTAACTATGGGTGTATCTTATTTGTTAATTGCATTTTTTGATGGATAGTGTTTTTTGTGCTGAATGTGTAATTCCAGGAATTAGTTTATGTTTCTGATTTGAAATTCAGATTCGGACCAATAATTGAATTGGCCCCTGCTAAATGTGTAGTTTCGGTTCCAGATTATTTCAATAAGTTGCAATTGAGTTAATTAGTAGAGATTAAAGAATGTGATGGGACTTGATTATAGCTGTAATGTTGCCAGTAAATTACAAATGTGCTGCTTCAATACTGGATTATTGCTTTCGTGTTGCCCATTTTTTTAATTACGGCTGTCCCATTGGATTTGATTATGATGCTTAGTTTCGATTAGGCTGTTTTTGTCGGTTATCAGATCTCCGGATCTATCAGCGTTTCTTTGGATTTTGATTTTTTATGTAAAATGGGTTAATTGGATCTCTGTAACAGAGTGTTTTTCGCAGAATGTGTAATTCTGGATTTAGTTAATGTTGCAGATTTTGAAATTGAAATTCAAACCAATAATGTTGTATTGGGCTTTGCTAAAAGTGCAGTTTCGATTGTAGATTATTTTTACAAGTTGCAATTGAGTTGATTAGTAGGGATGAAAGAATGTAGCTGTGCTAGATTATTGCTCTAATGTTGCCGATTAGTTGCAAATGTGCAGCTTCAATACTAGATTATTGCTCTCATATTTGCCGGTTTTTGGTTATTTTAGCCCGTGCCATTGGATTTGATTATGCTTATTTTGGATTAGACTGTTGTTTCGGTTATCAGATCTGTGAATCTATCTGCATTTGTGTGATTTACTGATTTTGGCTCTCTGTAAAAACAGTGTTTTTCCTGCTGAATGTATAATTTTGGGAATTCGTTTGGTGTTGCCATTGAATGTTTATTGCTGTAAAGCGTAATATTCAGCTGGCGTGTGCCAGATGTGCGGCTTTTTTACTGGATTATTCTTGTAAGTTGCAACGCAGTTGATTAGTAGGGATTAAGGAATTTTATGGTATTTTTAGGGCATAGTTAATTGGTTTTTTTGTTGTTAGACAAATCAAGTGCGAGAAACGTTATGCAGTTTCCCGGGAATTCTCTGGAAATTGTGGCTGTCACTTTGGCATCCTAGATTTGATCACTCGCGTGGCTATACACGTAAATTCATTTGCGTGAATCCCATTATTCTCTATCAGTGATACAACATGATTGATTGACAATATGGAATCCATAGATCTATGTCTGATAGGATTTTTGTTAATTGTAGTTCATTTATTTTGTCCACCAGTGGGCTCCTTTTATGATGTCGGAATCAGATCGATGGAGTTTCATTCTGGCTCTAATAGCTTATGTAGAATTATAAGTGTTTGGATCAACGAGAGATGCAAGTAGAAGATAGATCAGAGATGGAGGAATAGGGGAATGGAGAGGAAGCCGTATACTGAATGCTGAAGGAGTTATCATCCTGAAAACTTGTCTCTTTTTTGCAATGTCTTTTATCCCTAGCTAGTATTTCTTGATAAGCAAGAGATTGGAATGGATTAAATCTAGAGTTGCTAAGATCTGATAATTTGAAATATATGTGTACAGTATTTGAAGCATTTCTAAATGAATATCTTATGTATCCACTTTAGTTGCAGTAAGAACATAAGCTGTCCAGATTTATTTACCCTTGCAGATAGTAGCAAAACATAATATGGCTGGGACACATTTGGAGGAGAAACTTGTGTCTTATGTGGAACACATTTGGAATCAAAGTAATTTATACAATACGCACATTGTTGATATGTGAATTTTAAGTATTTTGATACATGGGTATCACCTATGTCCATAAATATGGCTTCTCTTGCTCTCTTAATGTACCATGTTGATTTGTTGCGTGGTTTGACCTTGTATGAGTGACTCACTAACTCCATCAGAAGGGCCTAATGGCTTGTAATTTAAAGTGGGATGAGACGTATTTTCCTATTATCCCTTGATTTCCCTTCAACGTCAATGGGTATAAGCAGTTCCACGATTATAGATGTTCATGTTTAGGAAGTTTGTCAAGGATTTGATGCTATCTGTTTATTTATATCCTAATCTTTGTTAATTTTATGTGTTTGTACGTAAATCTTCTCTGCAATGCCAACAGAAACTACTCAAGCTGAAACCAGTACGGAGGACTGGTACTTCGTTTTGTGGAGAATAACAAAATTTGTGGATGTGTAGATGAATTTCTTAACTCTGCAATTTACCATTTTTAATGTAGCTATATGCAATTTTGCTTCCTACTTGGCCTTTTCTTATAGAGAGCAATTTTTTTTTTGTTCATATAGTCATATTAAGTGCTATGTATTTGGAAATTTTGTTAGGGTGCTGGCAAATCAGCTGTATTGAATAGTCTAATTGGACATCCAGCCCTGGTGAGTGCTTTAGTTTTTTTATTATTTCATCCCTTGTCCGGTTTATCACTGTGCCTCCTTTATGTTTTTGTCTAACACCTGAATTTTTTAATGTTCTTTTGTCTACAGCCCACTGGTGAAGGTGGCGCCACTCGTGCTCCCATATGCATTGATTTAGCAAGGGATAGTTCATTAAGCAGCAAATCAATAGTCCTACAGATTGACAGTAAAAACCAGCAGGTTTCTGCAAGTGAGACCTCTTGCTTGATGCACTTTTCGTGCTAAAATATATTTTTGCTGACAATTTCATCATTGTTATCATACTATTTATGAAATGGTGGATTGCTGATTCTGGAGGTCCTTTTGTTTTCCTTTTGCCCCAATACAGGTGCTCTTCGGCATTCTTTACAGGATAGACTAAGCAAAAGTTCAGGAAAAAGTCGTGATTTAATACAATTGAAACTGTGCACAAGTGCTGGTTAGTCTTGTTTCATATGTTTTTGTAATAACTTTTAACATAGTGCAAGCTTGGGTGAGTCTTTTGCTTGTGCATACTTCTGCCTCCATTGTTAGTGCCTCCCTTAGCGTGTAAATGTGATTTCAGTTATAGGAGTTGAATTATTTGTATGTTAGTAAAAGATCATTAGTCAAATTCTTCTGACAATATTACGTAAATTATGTCTGTTACTTTTTAGATAAAAAGTCATAATTTGTTTAGTATTATAAAGCTCTTGAAAGAATCATGTAGCTTCAGTGGCTCTTATTGGATTTTTAAAAACCTGCTATACTGTGAAATTAGACCACCTTTTTTAACAGCATGACTATTTCAGCTTTAACTAATTTCTGTTTAATTGCGTCGCAGCTCCACCATTGAAATTAATTGATCTTCCTGGAGTGGAAAAGGGTAGTTTTGACGACTCATTGGTGAGAGTCTCTACGTTTGTGTTCTTCATAGAGTTGTGGTCTTTCTTCAATATCTTGCAGTAATCTATAGATAGTTAAGTAGTATCTTTTGTTGTGTTTATGAAGACCGGTCACTGGAACTTGCTTAGGGTTGCCTTTTTTCCTTTTTTGCAGAGTGAATACGTAGAGCACAATGATGCAATACTGCTAGTTGTAATTCCTGCTTCACAGGCACCGGAAATTTCCTCTTATAAGGCTCTCAGAATTGCGAAAGAATATGATGGAGAAAGTAAGTACCAGACTACCGCGTGCTTCATATCTTGTTTTGTGCTGCTAACAGAGAAACATCTTTGTCGAGTGACTTATAGTTTCATAGCTTTTTTTTTTCTTCATTTTGTTATATTTATGCTAAGAAATTTAATAAAGAGCATTGATAAATTTTAGGTACAAGAACTGTTGGTGTTATTAGTAAATTAGATCAAGCAGCTGGAGAGCCAAAAACCCTTGCAGCCGTTCAGGCTCTTCTACTTGGACAGGGACCACGGAGTACAGTTGATATTCCCTTTGTAGCTTTGATTGGTCAAACAGTTTCTATTGCTACCACACAATCTGGAAATGCTGGGTCTGAAAGCGCTTTAGAGATGGCCTGGAGAGCTGAGACTGAGAGCTTAAAATCTATATTAACAGGAGCCCCTCAAAGCAAGCTTGGAAGATTATCTTTGGTAGAAACCCTCGCTCACCAAATTCGAAATCGCATGAAAGTTAGGCTTCCAAATCTCCTTTCAGGGTACTTTTTCGAGTGACTCATTACCTTTTTTTAAACTTATTTACGGCCATCAGTCTTAGTCTCATTTAGTACATCTTGTTTGTTGATTTTGTTTGGCCACTGAATACTTACTCCTTTTTTGCACTGTCACCTACATAGAAAATACGAGTCTGTGCGGTATGCCAGCACTTGAATGATGCTTTATATTAAACAATTTTCTCCAAAATGTTTTTTTTTTGGCAGTTTTCATCTATAGATTGCTCAAAACAGTCTGTATCAAGCGCTTTGATATTATTTTATCGATGCAGCCTTCAGGGGAAGTCTCAAGTAGTGCAAGATGAGTTAGTTAGGCTGGGGGAGTCAATGGTTAATAGTGCTGAAGGTACTAGGGCTCTGGCGCTCGAGCTTTGTCGTGAATTCGAGGATAAATTTCTGCAACATATTACAACTGGTGAGGTGAGAATTCCTGGGTCGGATAACTTTGCTCATGCTACTATCTTCTTAACATGTTTGATTGTAGAACGTGTTTTCTGTTACTGTCGCACCTGCCTCTAGAGCTGTGTTGGAATACCATATCATCTATATAGTAGCGCTAGCTATATGTTATATTTATAATCAAAGTGTTGTTTGATTACTTAAACTTTCCTGCAGATTGTCCTATATTCTTATTCTGTAGGGGTTTATTTGATTCATTCTACATTGGAGTGATCTTGTATGCAGTTATGAAAGCATTGTGCACTTTTAACTATTCAGATGTGAATACTCTTATTCTACTTATGCAATAATAAATTAAAAGAATTTGTGAATACGCTCCTCTAACCTTGTTTCTGCATGCTCAAATAAATTTTATTGCAGGGCAGTGGTTGGAAAATTGTTGCTAGCTTTGAAGGCAGCTTCCCTGATAGGATTAAAAAACTTCCGCTAGATAGACATTTTGATCTGAACAATGTTAAACGGGTATGTTACCTCTTGTGATCTTTCTTTTGTTTAGTCATTGCATCGGAAGTAGCAAGTGCTCGAATGTGTGACATGGACCAAGACCACATTTTCCCAAAAAGTAGAGGATACAATACGAGGAGACAGCTAAAATATACTTTCTTGAATATTGGATAGACCTTGAACTAAGTATTAAATTTTATTTGGTGGTTGTGGAAAATGTTCACTTAAGAAGCATCTACACTTTGCTGCTATTGAACTCGTAGTTCTACACAAGGATTGAGTGATAACTTGATATTCATTTCACTCATAATTCTTTATACTGATGGTCTTTTTTAAGGTGAAAATGTGCATTAAGACACATGCCCTCCAAGTACTCTTAAGCGTATTTAGTTATAAAAATTATGTTTAGTTGGACATATTTGATGTATGTCCACCACGTCTAAGCGTTGGAACCATCTCCTATACTGTTACACATTATCAAGTATATGTTGTTTCCATAATTTGAGCTTCCTTTTGATGTGATTGGTTCCTATTTGGTTTACTTTGACCTTTTTAGCAACTCTGCAAGAGAAATTGACAAACACTTAATTAACTTTTTAACTGGGTCCAGATTGTGCTCGAAGCAGACGGCTACCAGCCTTATCTTATTTCCCCCGAGAAAGGATTGAGGTCCCTTATAAAAAGTGTATTAGAAATGGCAAAAGATCCTGCACGCCTTTGTGTTGAGGAGGTAAAACAGTGGTTGTGTATTGGTCTTACTGTAGAGTCTTTTTTCTTTTATGTTCCAATCGATCGTTCCACCTGATGAAGAAATTGAAATTTGTTCATGATAATACTGTCTGTCTTCCAACTTGTAAAACTTGTAACTCCTGGGTTGGATTCAAACATTGGCATCATGGTTTTTGCACTTTTTGGCGGCCAACATCATTATGAAAATCTTGCCTGGAAGTTTACATCTATTTTCGTATATGTTCCAGTTCCAGGTTGAGGCTAATTACGAGTCCATATTTTTTTCATAAGGTTACGTTATCTACCACTTATTTATCCTTTTTTCATTTTTTGCAGCTCAACTTAGATAATCTGTTGCATTACTGGCAAGTCTTTATTTACCTCGTTTTCCATTTCTCTGAGAGTCATATTTTATGGTTTGTGTCTGTGTCTTTATTTTCTGTTTTCTCCCTTTTAATGTTTGAATATGCTATCACGGTGACACATTCAAGTACGTAGTTTTTGAACCAAAGACGTGCAAATATAAGGCAGTCAGGAGAAAAGTTAGTTTTTGGTTACCCATTGTTATATTTTCCTGATATAAAAAGGAAAAACTTAAGGTTTCACTCCTACTTGGCATATACTGCTTACGATTTGTTATATTTGCAATTATATGAGATTCTCGATTCACCGAAAGATTTGCAGTATATTTATTATGTCATGAAGAATAAATATATTCACCCTGGCTATTAGAAAAGATTCATGCATGCTGAATAATTGGAAAAAAAAAATGATTGCATACTTTGATTTGTTAAATTTTCAAATGTATATGCTGAATTCATTCTTTCACTTTCCTCTCTCCTTTGCCATCCAATCTTTATGAATTTGTGCAATTAGGTACATCGCGTTCTCGTGGATATAGTTTCGGCAGCTGCAAACGGTACACCAGGTCTTGGAAGATATCCCCCTTTCAAGAGAGAGGTACCTTACGCATTCCTGTAGTCAATTTTTGTTTTTTTGTCTGCTTCTGTTTATTTATGTTTGTTATTGGTTATAATGGCCCATAATCTCAAGTAGGTCGTGGCACTTGCAAGCACTGCATTGGATGGGTTTAAGAATGAATCAAAAAACATGGTGGTTGACCTTGTTGATATGGAGCGTGCCTTTGTTCCTCCACAACACTTCATCCGCTTGGTGCAAAGGAGGTATGCTTATTGCTTGGGCAACGACATTATTATGGCCTTAAAATATCTTTTTAGAGTTACAGCACGTTCTGGTGAAAATTTCTTACTGGTTTCAGTTCGGAACTCTGAAGTGATCTTTGCTTTGTTCAATTATTATGCTTTTATTAATAAGTAGAAATAGTATGATTGCTATGAACAGAAGCTCTTATATAGGAAAAGCATAACGTGCACAGTCACTTGTACCACGAAAGTACACCCTCCCTGTACAAACCCTTTTTAAAGAGAAAGTAGGAACTTCCATATTTCAAAATCTCTTTCGATCCTGTTCTATGAAGCACCGATACGCCGATACGCGGCGATACGCCGTCGACACGCATCGGTGGAGTATCGAAAGGCAT
>MKEJ01018876.1:0-16686 GCA_001753735.1 Embelia ribes
CGAAATACTAAATTCTGACTCAATCAGAATCTCACCAGAAAAAAAATTATAAATAGTTTTTTTAAATATATTTTTTTCTTGTATCTAAAAAATTATACCGCAAACACCAAAACTAATTTTGCAAAATATATTTCAAAGTACAAAAAAAATTATGTTATTCCATATTAATTCAGAAATTATTTAACAAAAAAAAAAGATTGGATTTAAGATTCTTAGTCCTACTGTCATTAAATAATTTCTAAATAACAATAAGATAATAAGTTGGAAAATAAAATAGAAATAACATAAATTATTGATGAACAACTGAAAGAAAAATTAGAACTTATATATTTTTACAATGCTTTTACGAGTGAAAGTACTTAAATATATAAACATTGTATATCAAATGAGACCACAATTATATTGTATCCCTTTAAATCCAATTTGCCCACCATCCGAGTTACGTCTGGCTTGAACTGGCAATAGAATCCTAAGGTACAATGTGGTCTCACTATGCTCTGATGGAAGCTACAATTTGAATGTCTGGTCGAGCATTTTATGATGTGTTACCCTCTGTAACTCACTATATGGTTGTAGTTGTGTGCTAAAGTGAAAGTGCTATGTATTTTTTGGATTATCTCTGGGGCTGACACGTAGCTCTTTTATAGCAAAATCATGTAAAATGTTATATTTCCAACCATTAAGTCACCCATTATTAAGGGAGTTACCTCTGCTCCTTAATGCAGAGATTAGTAGGTGATATTGAGCATTTAGATTCAGAATAACAGCTGCAAGGAATTCGAGATTGGACTTTCTTGTAATTTTTTTAAATCCATTGGTTTTTTTATGTAATTATCGAAAGTATTTAATTAAATACTTAGTCTAAATCATATATGTGCACCCAACCCGAGCCTTAACCTCGGATTCTAACCCGAATAAAGATAAGGATAAAGATGCATCTAAGGCGCTATGGGCAACTAGCTAACAAGCCTAAGTACGCCCCGGCCCTAGCCCCGACCTAGTCGGGCACAGCAGGACAGATGGACGGCGTGCTCACGTATATGATGCTTCCATCTCGATGTGCACATGTCACACTAAATTACACCTCTAGTAACACATAATATTGTATTTTAACAGTAGAGGAAGCATTTATCTAGTCAATATGGGATAGTTCCCATAATGTTCAAACACCTTATTTTAATCTTCTTTGAACACCTCACTTAGAAGCCAATTTTTATTCACACCGTTTGTCGTTTTGGACATGTGAATATACCATCTCGAAATTGGCGAATCCAAGAATATAAAAAAATATTATGTGCACACCACATAAAAAATGGGTCAAAGTGAAAGTTATGGTCAAAATCACATTTTTTTAACACTTACCGTAATATATTTACACATAAGGGTTGAAATGAGTCGAATCGAGTTGAGCTGGTCCGGGTTTTGTTCTAATCTAGCATGAATAGTTCAGATGAATTAGTACTCAAACTTGAATACAAACTTGATTTGAGTATCATTTTGGTACTCAAAACTGACTTGGTAAATGAAACCAAATACCCGATTGGACTTGATAAATACTTGATAAGCTTAATTTTTAATACATTTTTTATATTATATTGAAAAAATAAATTTAATTATTGAGGGTAGCAAGTATATCCTTTTATTATCAAGCAATTAATGATTATATCTTCTTATTAATACTTTTATATATGTTAAAACTATTTGTGAGCTAACGGATTGAGTAACTTGCTATTTGAGCTCGATTTGAAATTCAAATTAAATATACAAATATATTCGAGCTTGAATTGTTTAGTTGATATAGAGCCTGAATAATTTCCAAATTGAGTTTAAAATAGTGGCAAGAACTCTTCCGCTCGCTGTCACTCTCCTCTATAAACAAATTTCATGAGACAAAATAAAGATGCTTTAACCTATAAGCAAAGCAATCAAAGGTGGTGTACTGGTGTAGATTGTGAAAGGCTAACTAGTACATTTTAGTCGTTGAAACTTGACCAGGGTTAGTGAGTGAACAAGGATTAAGATTTAATACCTTAGATTGGTTTTGGTTGGCAAGCCCACATGCCTACAACCTTATCTCATGTGACATGTGAGCTGCTGCTTAACATTTGAGCAAATTCTTTGTCTCTTTCTCCACGATAATAATTTCCCACATGCGCTTGAATTTATGTATGGATGAAGAAAAATGTTAAGTACAATGTTGGCTGTTGTGATTATGATGGTTAATGTTAATTTATGTATGGATGAAGAAAAATGTTAAGTACAATGTTGGCTGTTGTGATTACGATGATTAATGTTAATTTATGTATAGATGAAGAAAAATGGTAAGTACGATGTTGGCTGTTGTGATTATGATGATTAATGTTAACGTGACATCATTTAATCGGGTAATATTTTTGCTCTCAATTGTCGCTTCTGTTCTCGTTTTCATAATTTTTTTCTTATAAATATGACGTTCTCACGCTCTCGCACCATAATTTAGTACTTTAGTACCGTATCCAAAATTTTTAAGTTCATTATATAATTTAAAATTCCAAATTGCACAATCATTACTACAGTACTTGACTTCGTCCGTAAATGAAAAACAATAGTTTCCAGTGAGTGAGTAAAATATGAAAGAAGCGAGTAATAGTTATGTTGCTAAGGGTTCGTTTCCATTTTATTAACGCCACTTTCAAACTTAAAGAACGGTGTTACCAAATAGTGCATGTGTCGACCACAAGTAGCGATGGTTCTTCGTCTTGTTATCTACGGAATTGTTTAAATTTTTCATAACAAAGAAAAAGGAAGAGAATTGAAAATGTAATATTCGAGCTATACTACAATGACTATGGAACTTGTTTTGGACGCACCATAACCCATTTCCATTTTGATGATGATTACACAGGAAAGAAGCAGAGTGGGGATCCTTTTTCGCTGGCTGCTCTATGGTAGCTATAAATCGATATGCAGATTGTTGATTTAAAATTTAAAAAGCAACTAGCCTGGCAACCCATAAAAAAAATAAAGAGGATGCAACATCAAAGTTTAACAAAAATTTAAACTTCATAAATTACCCTTTCATATTAAATTATATTTGTTAATTATAATACATTAAAATCACATATATTAGAGGTAAACTTATTAGTTTAAAAGTCATTTAATCGTTTTGAACTAACGTAATGATTTAATTATTAAAATTTTGATTTTTCAATACATGATAAAAAAAAAAAAAAAATTGGTACAGAATGAGTATCTTGTATTTTAATATAAAAATAAATTATGACCGCACATTTGTAATGAATTAATAGAAACCATTGATTATATTGGTTAGAAAATAGGAAAAGTGATAATTGTGTATAATTTTATTTATAATCATTGAATGGTATTTCTGAATTAATTGGTAGTTGAATGCAACTTATTAGGAAATAGGTGTCTGTATCAAAAACAAATTGATATTGGAGTCTTAGATAAAATATAGACCATAAAAATATAGAAATATATAAATAATTATAAAAATATTTTTATTAAATATATATAAAAAATTTTATTTTTATGACTTATATTTTATTACTGATCCTAATTCAATTGGGCACCACCCTTCCCACCTTATTGTATTTAATCGTTTTCCCAATTTACGATGTTGTCCTATAATGATTTCACTATCAGTACACGTGTCGGTGGGAACCTACCACTTGTTAAGGAAATGAGATTTCACCACTCCTTTCATTTCAGGAGTGTAAAGGTGAAAAACATTCTCATATTTACAAAAATATAAATTTTCAATAAAAAATTTTGAAAATAATTTTATAATTTTATTTGAATTTTTTTTTATAGCTGTGAAAATATTCCTCATTCTTGCACTAATGGGAAGAGTGTTAGAGCCTCATTTCTCATGTGTTCATAGCCCATAAATGATTAAATTACAAATGTGGCCAAATTTATATGTGAAAGTTGAAATTGGATGAGTTGAGTGAAAGGGTCAGCGACATTTTATTTTTTAAATTTTTTATAACCATTATTATTTATAAATGATTGTTATATTAGGAAACATATTTTACTAATTATTTAATATCATTACATGCGTACAACTTATAAACGGTGATTGGTTGATTCAAAACAATCTCCTTCAAATATGGCACTTGTACAAAAGTGAAACCATGAACGTATACATTAGTATAAATCGGTTTAGACACATGTCCTCTTTACATGTTGGTGCACTCGTAGCATAAGATTTTATTACCGAAACTACGTCATATACTTATCACCAATACATCGCAGGGTTCGAGGCCCTGGTCGCTTGTATCACTCAATTTCTAAGCCTAAACTCTAGTGTTGCTCTAGTGAATTTATGAAATTGCCTGAAACGAACAAAACCACTATCAAATGGCTCACAAATATAGTGTTGTTGTAATGAATTTCGGATGTTTCAAAGCACCAACTAAAGCACTATTAAATGGCTAACAAGAAATTTGCGGACTAATATCTTTCCTAATATATTAAATATATTAGCGAATGACGCACACGATAATATACATTATAAATTATCAGCATTTAATTGCGATTTTGCAAGCATTGAATAACAAAATCAATGATAGTGGCCGGTCTCATACAACAAAACAAATCAAAGCACATTTCACCATATAAAATAATCATATTACCAGGTACGAAGAGTTTCCTCCACTTTGTAAAAATAAGATAAGTATTTTGAAAAATTAATGATAAATATAAGCATCTAATCTATTAAAATATCTAATTCTAAAAATTAAATTAAATTAAATTAGATTCACGAAAACATTAGAAGAATTTTTTTTTTTTAAATAATATGGGATAATAAATCAAAGTTTGAATTAATCAAACCAAATGATCCAACTAAATTTACATACACACATACATCTAGATATACAGAAAGATTGATTGAACAAACTTGACAATATTACCGCATTGGACCACCTGTCCCCAAAATGATTGATATGGTGCACCTAATATAGTTCGCCAAAAGGAATGACGAATTACTTTATATTTTATATAATTCGCCACACTAATGGCGAATTAATTATTTTTTTTGTAAACAATTCGCCAACATTAATGACGAATTATATTATTATAATTTCATACAATTCACCACTTAAGAATGTGAATTTCTATCTTAAAAAAAATATATATTTATTCATGATTCGCCATACAAGTTGGCAATTTTAGTTTTTTCATAAATTTCACCACTCAAGAAGGTGAATTCATATCTAAAAAAAATATTACTAATGATTCGTCATACACATTGGCGAATTTATATTTTATTTTTAATACAATTCGCCATTCATATATGGAATTACTAAAAAAAAAATTATTTCCAAATGATTCGCCATACACATTAGCGAATTTATATTTATTTTTAATACAATTCGCCACTCATGGCCAAGAATTAATAAAAAAAATATTTATTAATGATTTGCCATACGTGAAGGCAAATTAATGTATATATACATATACATATATATATATGCTAATGATTCGCTATAAATCTTGGCGAATTTGTTTTAAAATTTTCTTATATTTCGCCACAGTATATGGCGAATTATTAAAGTAATTCGTCATTTTTTTTTGCGAAATATATTAGGTGCATCAAATCAGTCATTTTGGGAACATATGATCCAATGACGTAATTGAACCAAATGATCCAACTAAATTTACATACACACATACATCTAGATATACAGAAAGATTGATTGAACAAACTTGAGGTGGGCTTTGCCGATGAGCTTGTTGCTACGGTGGTTCCGTCACCGCTGCAATGGGGTAGGATCTGCTAGAGGGAGTCTTCTCCGATGATTTGGATTCCTTTTCCATTTCCTTTCCAGCCAAAATTCTACAAGACCATAAAATTTATGAAGAAAGAAAGAAGAAAAAGTTATATAAAGAGAGAAAATTGCATCGGTTATAGAAAGAGAGATTTGCAACCATTAATTGGAAAGGAGAAAAGAGGACATGAGTTTAAGTCATGCAAAGAAAAATTACAAATATATCCTTGCCACTTTCTGTGTGAGTTAAAGGTAACTAACATAGGGGTAATTTAGGAATATTAGTAAATTGGAAGAGTCTTGACTTTTAAATGCGCAAAACATGTATCCTTTTATTACAGTGTAAATGAGAAATAAGAGGGTAAATAATCCTCACCGTTGTGCATAAATCAGTTGAAAAGCTGAGTTATTATTTATTAGTAAGGATTCCTATTCACAATGCTATTGCAACAAGATTTGTTACTGACGGAAAAATGGAATTTTCAGTTTAATAAGGAAAAAATTGTGCAAAAATTTATATATTTGATTTTTTATACAGAAAATTCCTTTGCAGTTGTATAAAAACTACTATTTAAGATTAAATTTCTTCTAGCGGATGATATTTTTAAGAATAAATTACAGTTTGACCCCCGAGGTATCTGAATATTTCAGTTTATCCCCCTGAGGTTTCTGAAATTAGAGTCCTCCCCTTCAAATGTTTGTCAATTAACAGATCACCCCCAATAAGCCAACTCTGCCTTGACTTGATGCACTTACAAATTTATGATATACCAAATATACCCCTACCCACAGAAAAGCAAAAAGAAAAACAACAAAAAGAAAACTCAAAGGCTCTCTCCCCCGCCCCCACAATAAAATGCTCAATTTGTGAAGGTGGTTGTTATTTTTTGGATTCAAATGATACACAACCAAATAATCACCAAAATAAAACGATTCCCCAAATAAAAACAATATGTGAGTGAGAGGTGTAAAAGTATTTTTTTGTATCATATTAATGAGTTTGCTTGTTTTTCCCTTTGTTAACTCTCGTCATTGAAGAGAGCTAACTCATTGGCCAATAGCTAAACACATTGTGAAGAAAAATCCATTATTTATGTTTGTTTGCTTAATTTCTTATTATTCATTGTCTCTCTCATATTACATATGAAAGTCAAATTTCAATTGGAGTAGAGGCCAACAAAGACACAATGATTCTTTCTCAAACTATAATAGTATATTTAAGTGAGGGTAGAAAGGTAATTGGACAGACTTGAAATATTAGAAAACGCTGGGAGTAAACTGTAATAGAAAGATACCTCATGGGGGTAAAGTTTATTTTACTCTATTTTTAACAGATTAAAGGGTATACATGTCATTTCTCGAAGAGCATAATTGTCGCTCGTTTTTAAAAATCAAACCCCACTAATCATCAACAACTGACCGAATCCTCACCGTCCGATTCCCTAATCCGACGGCATCGTAATGGTGAGGTGAAATTAGGAGGGAAATAATATCAGCCGCCAGATCGAGACACTTCACTCCCATCGTGCATTTATAAGCCACCCTAGGGCTCATTGGCCCCTCACTCTCATCTCTCTCTCTCTCGCGGTCGATCATCTTTATCTGTCATTTCTAGGTAAATTTCTTCTATTTAGTTGTAGATCTGGTGAAATTGCTGTTAATTTATATAGCATTTTGTTAGTTTTTTCAATTTGATTATGTATCTATGTTATATGCTCAGTTTTTTGTGCTTTTTTTACTGTACAATGTATAGATCTATATTGTTTTTCAGAATTAATTTATTTGGATTGTTAATTTTTGAATTATGAAAATTAATGGTGCCATCAGACTGTTTAGATTTGCATCTATACGGATATGTAAGAGTGTATATATTTGCACATGTTTGTGAATTATTTCAACCGTTTTACTTAGGCAACTATTTTGAGAATAAATTACATAATTCTATGATGAAAAGTGGAAATTGCTGTTATTTTTTATAGCATTGACTTGATTTGTGCAGTTTGATTATGTCTCCGTATCAAAGTTTTGTACCCTTCAACAATAGTATGGATCTAGATTGTTGCCTGTTTTGTCTGATTATCTTCGATTTCAGTGAGGTTATGAGTTTAGATCTCTTGAGATCTTGATATTTTTAGCAACGTCAGATTTTATGAATTTTAGGTTGTTTGTTTTTGAAATGTGGAAGTTGTATGATATACCTTATATTAGAATTGAAGTACTTAGTAACATGCAGTTGCATTGCTGAACTGCACAAATTTTTTGAATTACACTTTGATTTTGTGTTGAATGGTTGATTGCTGGATTTGGAAAAAATATGAGTTCTTTAGGATTTTCATATTGATTGTGATTCTGCAAAGATATTTCATTAATGTATATTTGGTCACAGTTTTACGCTCGAATATTCTGGAAGGAACAGTTTACTTTATTGAATTATGACTTTGTGGGTTTATGATTATATTAGTCCCATTAAGAAATTCTTAATTAATGTCTTTATTTTGAAATTTTTTTTGTTGCTGGTTATGAAATTGGATTTCTTGCATGTTATTGTACTTAAATGGTATCATAAAAAGTTTGAAGATGAAATTGTGAACCTTTAGTTTGTATGGTGACATATTTGGTATTTGTTAGTTTGCTTGAAGTTTCGATGAAATGAGCCATGTAAATTTACTTATTTTCAGGACAATATGAGAGAAATCCTTCATATTCAAGGTGGACAGTGTGGAAACCAGATTGGATCTAAATTTTGGGAAGTTGTCTGCGATGAACATGGCATAGATCAAACTGGAAAATATGTTGGAACTTCAGATTTGCAGTTGGAACGAGTGAACGTATACTATAACGAGGCTTCATGTGGGAGGTTTGTTCCCCGTGCTGTGCTCATGGATCTTGAGCCTGGAACTATGGACAGTGTTCGCACTGGTCCTTATGGTCAGATCTTTCGCCCTGATAACTTCGTGTTTGGTCAGTCTGGTGCTGGGAACAACTGGGCAAAAGGACACTACACTGAGGGTGCAGAACTAATCGATTCAGTTCTTGATGTTGTGAGGAAGGAGGCCGAGAACTGTGATTGTCTTCAAGGTATGATTTTGTTTTCCAATGTTTCATCTCCATTCATAATTATTTTTATTTGTTTACTCTTTGTCTTTGCTGATGTGGTTTTGGGTTTGGGCATCGGTAAACAATGTGTTGATATTATTTTAGTGAGGATTGAAAATACAATTAATTATCAAATTGCACTTTGAGATGTGTAACATGGTTTTTGCAATTCTTTGTTAGATCTTAATATGGACCATGAAAGGAAGTTGCATTGTGTATTTTCCATACCTTAAAGATGCAATTCATTTGAAAACAAATTTACTTGTACCCAATAATTTACTTAGTGATTCCAAGTTGTTCCAAGTGGCTTTGCTTGTTTGGAAAAAGAAATAAAACATACTTTGGGCTACATTTGTTACAGTTTTCCATAACTAAAAGGGGGTCCATAGTATATACTTATGTTTTTATGTAGGCAAGAAACTATTTCTGTTTGTTTTTTAATGGAAAACTAACATTTCCCATTTGCAGGTTTCCAAGTTTGCCATTCACTTGGTGGAGGAACGGGATCTGGAATGGGTACTTTGCTGATATCCAAAATCAGAGAGGAGTACCCGGATAGGATGATGCTTACATTTTCCGTATTCCCATCACCAAAGGTCTCCGATACAGTCGTTGAGCCATACAATGCCACACTTTCTGTACACCAACTTGTGGAGAATGCTGATGAGTGCATGGTGCTCGACAATGAAGCTCTCTATGATATCTGTTTCAGGACACTTAAGCTCACTACTCCCAGCTGTGAGTGTTCTCTACCATATATTCATGAATGTCCCGATTTAGTTCATTTGCCTTTATATGAAGAGTTTCCACGCTTTTTGTCTCCTTAAATCAAGGAGTTCGTGAAAGAAAACCAGAAAAAGAAGCAACTTAAAAATCAGTTAACTGATCTTGGTTGGTACAAGTCATATCAAGTGAGTGAGATTTAGGAAGCAAGCGATATTATATTTCTAGTATTGATTGATTGATTCCATGTCCAGTGTTGATGTCAATTACTGGTTGTGAGAATTCATACTTGAAATTTATTTATTGAAATACATTATCAGCTAATTGATTTTATTTTCTGTAGTTGGTGATTTGAATCACCTAATCTCTGCCACCATGAGTGGGGTCACATGCTGTCTACGATTCCCTGGCCAACTCAACTCCGATCTCCGAAAACTGGCTGTCAACCTAATTCCCTTCCCTCGTCTCCACTTCTTCATGGTGGGTTTTGCTCCCCTCACCTCCCGCGGGTCCCAGCAATACCGTGCCCTCACCGTTCCGGAGCTCACTCAGCAGATGTGGGATTCAAAGAACATGATGTGTGCCGCTGACCCACGCCACGGCCGCTACCTCACTGCCTCAGCCATGTTCAGGGGCAAAATGAGCACAAAAGAGGTCGACGAACAGATGATCAATGTCCAGAACAAGAACTCGTCTTACTTTGTCGAGTGGATACCTAATAATGTGAAATCGAGTGTGTGTGATATTCCCCCGAGAGGGCTGTCTATGGCCTCAACATTTATCGGGAACTCAACTTCTATACAGGAGATGTTTAGGCGTGTGAGCGAGCAGTTCACTGCTATGTTCAGGAGAAAGGCTTTCTTGCACTGGTACACTGGTCAGGGTATGGATGAGATGGAGTTTACTGAGGCTGAGAGTAATATGAACGATCTCGTCTCTGAGTACCAACAATACCAGGATGCTACTGCTGATGAAGAGGAGTACGAGGAGGAAGAGGAAGAGGGTGTAGAACAAATGTGATGATTCGGTTATATTTCATGATTGATCTTATTATGTTTAGTTCTTTTGTGTTTTCGAGCATGTCGTCTTCCTGTTTATGTTGTCTGGATATTCCAGTTCTGTTCAGGGATTCCTAAAATTACTTGATTTTCTCCCTCTGGAGGTACCTGGTACTTGCTGTTATTGTTTTGGCTATTGTGTAGTATATCTTGAATGTTCTGCTGTGGGTATTTCTACTTAAATGGAATCTCATTTTCGATCTGTTCATTCATTTTGTCTGCTATTTTTCCCTGTGACATATAGTTAATGTTCTGCTGTGAGATTTTCTTAGTTGAATTCTCATTTTCTAATACTTGATTCACTTCTTCGCTCTTTTGTTACTGTTCCCTTGTCTTATAATTTGTGATAGACATTGAGTAAAGAAAATTAAAAGGTGTATTGGTTTTTCAGCACTTGTCCATTTTCATCTTTAAATTAAAGTTCAAAAATTGAAAAACTAGAATAAAGGCATTTTTTGGAATTAACGTGGTTATAAAGCTCAACTTTAGAAAGTTGAAAATTTTGAGCATTTAAAAGTCAGCTTTTGAAAGGTCAAGAAAATTTTCAGCATTTTAAAGTTAAAAGTTGAACGGTAAAATTGAATAATCAACCCATTGCAGCCTTGTAAAGTTTTAAATATTGACTCTTGCTATTAACTAATGCTGTTATGTAATAATTTTGAGAGTGGTTCAAACTGTTATGGATCGTTACGAAAATGAGAATGAAATTTGTAGCCGTAATAGCCATTACGTCCGCTATATCGGCCGTTACGACAACATATCGGGCATTACGGACTGTTACAATTGTTAGAAAAATCAAATAAAATTAAAAAAAATAAACAATAATATTTTGGGAATTAGACAAAAAAAAATGTAACATAATAATATGAAAATGATTAAACAAATAATTCATAAGTAGCTAAAAAAAATGAGTGGCCAAAAAATAAGTTAACTCGTGAGTATAAGTTAGTGATCCAAAACTAAAACCAAGTTTCTACAAAATTATTAAGAAATGTATATTTAAAATATTAAAATATTAACAAATATATATTTTATTTATAGATTATCAAGAATTTTTAATATGAAAGTTATAAAAAATATACAAAATTATTAAGAATGTAATTCTATAGAATAAATAGTACGTGATATTAAAATTTATAAAAACCGAGCGAAATTGAAAAAAATTCGTAACTCTACTTCCTGCAATCATTATGTTACAGTCGTTACACTCTGAAACCGTTACACCACAACCATTACCGTTCCAGCAGCCTCTACTGTTATTTAAAACCTTAGTAGGAAGCATTGAGAACAATTGAAAGAGTTCCTCACTTCTCCCAGCCGAAAAGTGTTGATGGCGCACCTTTTGTTTGGTAAATTGTCGCTTCATGGCCTTCATTATAACGGATCTTTACACCGACAAATCTAGACACGTTAGATTAATCGGTTCCTAACCCAGATTCACATGATAAAGCATGTACCGTAAGTTTTCCAAAGATATGAAAACACACACTAATTGATATTTTATATAAATGGCACACCCATGGACAAATGAGGATCAGTTAATAGGCATAAAATTGTAATCTTCAAATAAGCACATCTCATGTTTTTCACATCTGGGGTAATCTCATGTTTTCACATCTGGGGTAATTTCCCAACAATAAAACTCCTTTCACTTCATCATTCAATTGAGCCCACACAACTCTACTAGCTAGTAGCTACTGAAATAAAACTAGGACATCGATGAAACTGAATGGAGTTTTTCTCAGATTCCCACAAATGAGACTCTCATTCGTGCAGTGTTCCCAAAATGTCTTCGTCACGGTAGAGATGGTACCTGAAACAAGACAATGGAAAACATAAATTTGCAGATTTGGATATAAACATATAGGAAATGAACAATTTGGTAATCGTAAAGCATCGAAAGAAGGCATAGACAGGTTTCTATCATGCTAACTATGAGGTCCAAGGTTACTATCATGATAACTTGTCAATTGTCCCAAAGTGCAGGTATCTCTAGAATTCAATCATGACGTTGAATGTCACATTCATAAATTCTTATACATTAAGTTGGATTGCTTTCTAATTTATACCAGGTGGAGATTTTGCCTTTCTAAACTCGAGCACATACACATGATTACAATTTGTTACATCATTGATACTGATTCTTATCTTTGAAACGGCAGTATCATATACCTAACTTGAGATCTCTATGTAAACATATCCCATTATCCTAAAGGGAAAATGCCCAGAATACCAAAAGTCTAGAGCACACAATTATTTTTTTTTAATTTTTTTGAAAGATGAAGTTTGAAACACACATCAAGTGTCATTGCCATAAACTTCTTTCACGCATGTAAAGTCCATAGATCAAAGCCATCAAAAAACCTAGGAAATCAAATGCAACGGAGAATACAGGATCTATAAACAAGAGATATTCTCTAAGAAGCACAAACACTACTACCATGTCCCAATCACATTTGACATCAGTGCATACAAAATCAGATAGCTACATACATGTCACACTTCAGAGATACATTAATGCTTTATAATACTTTCAACAGAGTAATACATTTATAACTAACAATCGCTCGATATAAGACAATGTAAACATACATATGGGTCATAAGTACATAGAAAGAATGTGTAGGAGTCCCAAAAGAATGTCATGGAATACAATGACGAAAGACGGCATTCAACATGAACCCACAAGCTCGACATACATTTCTGTAGAATTTTCTTGTTTAGTTATTAGAATTCTCTCAATACATTGTGTTGTCTTAATGCATATTTATGTCTTGCTGTAACTAGTGTCATTAACAAAAAAGAAAGAAAGAAAGGTTTAAAGTGAATAAACTTACTCTTTTTCACCGAGCTTTACTTCGCTTCCACCATATTCCGGTAAGAGAATTATGTCTCCTTCCTTCACACTAACAGGGATTAGATTCCCCTTCTTGTCATGGAAGCCAGGACCCACAGCTACAACTTTACCGGAGTTCAGCTGAATCACCAAGGGCAAAATTTTAAGTGAATAGAAAATTCCACAAACAAATTCAAAGTACAAGTATGAAGAACACATACAAGGTTAAGAGGGGGGCACATGTTAAATACTTGCACACAAAAAATATGAAGACCACGTAAACCTTAGCACAACAATTTTCTCCCCCTAGGAATTGAGTAGTATTATATAACTGGTGTGAGCATCACCTTAAATTTAATCCCTAAATTTAACTAGAAGCAATATATAGAGTGACCGGAGAAAGCGTCCTTACAAACTAAGAGTATTCACACTGGTACTTTTCATTTAATTTTTATATCACTTTTTGGAAACTCATATATATACATCCCATGGGATCTGTAGGATCCGATGTACACAGGCTTACCTCTTTTCCAAAGAGGCTATTTTAGAAACTCATATTTCTTTCTAGAAATTAACGATGTAGAAATATTCCACACAAGTGTTTCTGTAAAATTTGTTAAAAATTAAGAAAATTATTATTATATATGCAAAATTATGTTAGCCATAAATGTTAAGTAGGTTCTACAGTTTTGGCTAGTCAAAAATAATCTTTCAATTGAGAAATTATGAATGGTAGGCTTTTCTACTTACAAATCTAATGTAGTTTCTCGTAAGATTATTAGAAACTGAGAAAAATAGAACCACGTGCAAGATTTCTCAAGTGAGAAATCAAATGGGAGAAATCCAGCTTTTAGAAAGACTCTGCAATGCTCTAAACACTGCGTGAAAATATTCATCCACAAGAGACAGAATTCAAAATGGGTATTTAAATTTCTATTCATATCTCCCAAACATAAAACAGAGAATAAAAGCAAAGGGAAAAATCAAAAACAGTAACAAAAAAAGGGCAAAATGGGGATTTCAACAATGGTGTCACCTTGGCGGTCTTCTCTGGGAGCAAGATCCCTGCAGCGGTCTTCGACGGGTGCACGATTTTCTCGACAACGACGCGGTTGAGACAAGGGATCAAGCGCTTCGCCATTGAGCGGAGAGAGAGAGAGAGAGAGATTCCTTGAAGGCAGAGAAACCCTTTGGGAGGGTTTTAGGAGTTGAGGCAGCAAATTACTTTTATGTCCCTATTGTTTATTTTTTTCTCCGGAAAGGTCTTTCGTTTTAAATGTATATCTATAATTGGCATTGGTCGTGTATAATTTAATCTGAGAAATTGTTTTTATACTTTAGATGCCCTATATATCATGCGTTTAAACAATATTTTGTTGGAAAATATATAATTTTTCATGTGGTTTTATGAGTTTGGAGTTTATGAAAATTACCGATTTTAAGCAATTTTTTATGTGGAGTATATATAATATGTTTTCTCATTCTTGGGCGGGTTTTAAAGCTCGTAATACTAACTTCGAAATGGTATATTATATTGTCAAAATCATAAAATGATGTGAATGAAAATTTGCTTCAAAATGAGGTATTCAAATGAGATTAAGGTGAGGTGTCTAAATAAACTAGACAAAGGCTTCTTTTATTATATAAATACAATAACATGTGCTACTAGAGGTGTAATCTAGTGTGACACATGTACATGTAGGTGGAAGCACCATACACGCATGAGCATCTGTCCGTCCAGCCGGGGCCGGGCCCAAGTATTTTAATTAAATACTTTCAGAAATTATGAAGAGACTCCAGAAGTTTCAAAAGTTATGAGAAAGTCCAAAGGCCCTTTGGATTGTCTGAGTGTTTTCAATTTTGTAACTTTCCTACTACTTGAGGTTATAAGTTAGCCATTATATCCTCAATAATGGCCATATTATGGTTGAGTAACCCTTGCATGGCAATAAAAGGGCTAATCCTCAGCCATTTTTTATTATTTAGAAAACTCATAGCATATTCACTTTTGCACACATATACACAGCCATATAGAGAGAGTCTGTGAAAGTACCACATCACCAAAGGCTCATCCAAATGCCTCGAGTGCAACCTACTTCGAGTCGTAGCAAACAGATGTTATACCTTGGGAACTTATTACCAGTGCAGGCTAGAAGTAAGTTGGTGGCGGACAAACCGAGTTTAAGGGGACACAGTCATACTGTGGACTCGTCTCAGATTTTATCCATTCAATCATTTCATGTTAGGTAGTCGGTAATTTTATTCAATAAGGTTATAATTTTCTTATTGTAATTTTATTTTTTGTTGACTAAATAAAATTCTTTTATTTCAGTGTTTACTTATTTATTTACTGTTGATTATTATTATTCAAAATTTATTATTTACAAACAACAGTTGCAAATTTAAACAACAATCTTAAACTCAATTTTATATGAATATATGTAATTTTTGCACTTTAATAATAATTTTTGAATTATTAATGGAATAAAAGGAAATTTATTTTGTGTTATGAAATAGTTCTTTGCAAAAGCTTTATTGGTGTCTGCGGTTAAATTATTTCAGAATATTTAAATTATGTTTTATAAATATGTTTGAAAGGAAAATAATAATTAAAATATTTTCTCGGTGACATTCTGGTTGAGTCAAAAACTAGTATTCTGATTAGTTCCACAATCTGATTGTGAGTGTTTTATGTTCAAATGGTAACATGAGCAGAAGAAAACGTGACTCCTGTGGTGAACAAGGAGGCTGGAGAAAATAACAACATTGTTGTGGTTGCACCAACTATATGGGCTAAGGCACCAGCTACTTCGGCTCTGCCAACCATGTCAATTTCTCAACTTGAGAAACCAGAAAAGTTTAAGGGTACCAACTTCGAACGTTGGCAGTAAAAGATGTTTTATTTAACTATCCTTAGCCTGACCCTGTTTCTCAATGCAATTGTGCATGTCTTAATTGAGGACGAACAGGACGCGTAGTCGGTTTCAACAAAAGAGGTATGGAAATATGTTGACTACTTGTACTGTAACTATATTCTAAATACTTTCAATGACACTCTTTTTAATGTGTACTCTCCCAAAGAATCCGCAAATGTACTTCAAGAATCTTTGGATAAGAAGTACAAGGTGGATGACACTAATGCAAAGAAATTTGTGGTCGCAGAATTTCATGAGTTCATGATGGTAGACAAAAATAGTGT
>MKEJ01018878.1:0-11058 GCA_001753735.1 Embelia ribes
TTATTATTATATTATTTTTTTTTGGGTAAACCGTTACTCTTCATATTGTATTTAGTGATATTCATGTGAATTGTTGTCAATTTAGAAAAGTGCTTTTTTGTTGTAATGTTTTTTCTTGTGTCTGTGTTCAGCCTTCAGGAACTCCTGAGAATGGTTACTTATGGCAGAGAGTCAATTCACAGCTCAGCTCCCCTAGCCAGCCGTACTCCTTGAGGGAAGCACTAGCTCAGGCACAATCGTCTAGGATCGGAGCTTCTGTCCAAGCATTAAGGGAATCTTTGCACCCAATCCTGAGGCAAAAACTGGTAAAAGTATTTTGTTTTTATTTTTGTACAACGGACAAACTAACAGTTCCTTGTGGTGATAACATGGTGATAATTTCCAGTTCAACATAAAAACAAGAAGAAAAGTGGCAAATAACTAGAAGTGTTAATTTCTCCGGTTAAAATAGTCTTAATGCCTACTACATGAACTGCAGGAACTTTGGGAAGAAAACTTGAGCGCTTCTGTCAGTCTTCAGGTTCTGGAAATTATTGAGAAATTTTCTGCGACTGCAGCAACTCATAACATTGCTACTGATTATGGAAAGCTCGACTGCATAACATCCATATTTATCAATTTCTTCTCACGAAGTCAGCCATTGGCTTTTTGGAAAGCTTTATTTCCTGTGTTCAACAGCATGTTCAATCTTCATGGTGCAACATTACTGGCGAGGGAAAATGATCGCTTCTTAAAGCAGATTGCTTTCCATCTTCTTCGCCTCGCAGTTTTCAGAAATGATAGTATTAGGAAAAGGGCTGTTGTTGGACTGCAGATACTTGTTCGGGTAAAGCTTATTGAACTGTATTCCTTCTCTTTCACATAAATACATATCCTGGTTTCTGCTTGAAAGGATGGCATGGTTGTGAATTTTCTTGTAAGATGTTATGTGACATTGTTCTTTTGGTTGTAAAACTTAAAGTCCAACTTTTCTGGTTTCTAATCTGAAATAACAGAAGCTACAAGAATTAAACTTCTTGCAATCTTGAAAATACCAATATATAAAAAGACGACGATGATAGCATTTGAAATTTTTAATATTGTCCATATTTTTATCGTAAAAATGCTCTTAAACTTATTATTCAGCTTTTTTTTTCATTATTGCAGAGCTCTTTCTCTCACTTCATGCAGACTGCAAGATTAAGAGTTATGCTGACTATTACATTGTCGGAGTTATTGTCTGATGTGCAAGTGACTCAGATGAAGTCTGATGGAACCCTCGAAGAAAGTGGTGAAGCACGAAGATTACGTAAATCTTTGGAAGAAATGGCAGATGAGTCAAAGAGTAGTAACCTGTTGAGGGAGTGTGGACTACCTGAAAATGCACTTGTTGCGATTCCAGAAGGCTTTGAGAACCGATGGTCATGGTCTGAAGTCAAATTTCTATCTGATAGTCTTATTTTGGCCCTCGATGCTAGCCTCGAACATGCTCTTGTGGTAATCTCCCATATCTTTTTGAAAAAATTCTAAGCAGTGAGTGCGCCCTCAAGGTGTTGGTTAAGCATGCTTTTTCTTTACACTAAAACCATTGGGAATATGCATTTGATGTTTTGCTGAAAGCCAAAAAGTATGCTTGTCCAGGGCCTTAAGACCAGTTCTTAACTTGGCGCATGTTATTGGATAGTTGTTCTATTAGGGGACATAAGCATCAAAACGTACTTTTCTACAGGCACCTTTGATGAACATGGATAGATATGCAGCCGCAGAGAGTTTCTATAAACTTGCTATGGCATTTGCTCCTGTCCCTGATCTCCACATCATGTGGCTATTGCATTTGTGCGATGCACATCAGGAAATGCAGTCATGGGCAGAAGCTGCACAGTGTGCTGTTGCTGTCGCTGGTGTTGTGATGCAGGTAACTCACTGCTCCTATTTTCAATTGTGTGGTTTATGACTTCGTACTCTATTTGTTTGACAACAAACGGAGTCCGTTCTAGGTCAGATGCTTTTACTAGCATGCTTTGCGTGCTCGCGCGCACACACACACACTATCTTCTTATTAATATAGAAGTTGTGCCTGCTCTAATTGCGACATGTGTCCACCTAATTTTTTGATAAGAGTTTGCATTTACTTTTCGACATGTGTCTGCATCTATTTAGCAATCGTTCTAGCTCAGGTGCTTGCAATTTGTCCTCTACTAGCATGTGTCCGCACACACACATGCTATCTTCATAATAATATAAAAGTTGTGCCTGCTCTAATTGCGACATGTGTCCGCCTAATTTTTTTACAAGTGTCTGCATTAAGTTTTCAACACGTGTCGACACTTATTTAACAATCGGAATCTAACTGGGAAAGAAACATTGTTATATTGTGATTCCTACCAATCTAGAATTCCCCACAAATCTTCAAACATTTTCTTAATCAACATTAACTTTTTGGAAACATTATAATAATAAGATTCCACAATACCTATAATTAACCTAATAGAAATTGAATTGTTTCTTGGGAATATGATTATAGTATAAATCCCACCAAATCTGAGCTTTTCCTAAAGTTATTAAATTGGATAAAAGATAAGAAACGGCAAATATTATATAAAAAAAGATAATTTTTATTAAAAATAATATTATGAAAAATCAAAACAATTATACAAAAATGAAACATGCTATGCGTACCCTAGGTATTGCACGGGACCTACTCAAGTGTATATGTTTATCTATAGATATACATGACTTGTTAAAAAATGCAGAGTCATAAGTGATGTACCTGGAATTGCTCTCATGTAATTAAATTTTCGATAGGCCCTTGTGAGCAGGAATGATGGTGTCTGGAACACTGAACATGTTACTGCTTTACGTAAAATATGCCCCATGGTCAGCAATGAGATATCTTCAGAAGCGTCAGCAGCTGAAGTAGAAGGATATGGTGCTTCTAAGCTTACAGTCGACTCTGCTGTTAAGTACTTGCAGCTTGCAAATAAGCTTTTCTCTCAAGCTGAACTTTTCCATTTCTGTGCAAGTATCTTGGAACTTGTGATTCCAGTTTATAAGAGCAGGAGGGCATATGGACAGCTAGCCAAATGCCATACAATGTTGACCAATACATATGAATCAATCCTTGAACAAGAATCGAGCCCAATACAATTCACCGACGCTACATACTACAGGGTTGGATTTTATGGGGAAAAGTTTGGGAAGCTAGATAAAAAGGAATATGTTTATCGTGAACCTCGTGATGTAAGGTTAGGTGATATAATGGAGAAACTCAGTCATATATACGAGTCAAGAATGGATGGCAGCCATACTTTGCATATAATTCCAGATTCTAGACAAGTCAAAGCAGATGAATTGCAGCCTGATGTTTGCTATCTACAAATAACTGCTGTTGATCCTGTTATGGAAGATGAAGATCTGGGAAGTAGAAGGGAGAGAATATTTTCCCTCTCCACGGGAAGTGTACGTGCACGGGTCTTTGATCGCTTCTTGTTTGATACTCCATTTACCAAAAATGGCAAGACTCAAGGGGGTTTAGAAGATCAATGGAAGCGACGCACTGTTCTACAAACTGAGGGATCTTTCCCTGCTTTAGTGAATCGGCTTTTTGTAACTAAATCTGAGTCTCTTGAGTTTTCCCCTGTAGAGAATGCTATTGGCATGATTGAAACTCGAACTGCTGCATTGCGAAATGAGCTTGAAGAGCCTCGCAGCTCTGATGGTGATCAACTTCCACGTCTCCAAAGTCTACAAAGAATACTTCAAGGCTCTGTTGCTGTTCAAGTAAGATTTGGTTGGCTTTGAAAAGAATTTTCAAATTAAGTACAATTCTTTTGTGGTGATTCCTAGTTTTGCCGATTCTATTTGCATTGTCATTACTGAAATAATTAACCGATGTCAAGGCGGATTGTTATTTTTATCATTGAAAGAGAAAAATACTACAGGAAACATGTCTGGAGGTTAAATCCTAAAATTGTTTGTAGGAAGTTTTCTTGAAAAGAGTAGCGTATGGATCCTGCAATAGGTGTTTGTATTGGTCTCTATAATTGTTCTTGTATGTATTTAGAAACATCTAAAGCTGTTTACACGAATTCCATTATTTTCAGTCCTAAAATGAATGAAAACAAGAAAAAAATTATTTACTTGTATTTCTTAGAACCATGACCAAGACGCTTTATTTTATTGTCACCTTTATGCTTCTCTTGGTGCAAAAATTCTTGTGGAAAAAACTGTTGCATCCATGATTTTCTGTGAAAAGATTTTACTTTTGTTACGTTTTCCCACAATAAATCATTGCATCAAACGGAGTGTTAATGTTGTGAATCATTTGTGTTATCTGTAGATGAAGCCATTAAGAGTCGCAGTTGCTAGCATGGCATTTTCTTTGTACTCAAGCATTTGCATTAAAGACAAAATATCCCATTTTCAGTTACAAAACTAGATGTCCATCAAATTCAATATATCATCGTAACTGTTTTACTAACTTTACTTTGAATTGATATATGTAGGTTAATAGCGGGGTCCTTAGTGTATGCACTGCTTTTCTCTCGGGTGAACCAGCAACGAGATTGCGTTCGCAGGAATTGCAGCAACTAATCGCTGCTCTGCTTGAATTTATGGCAGTGTGTAAGCGTGCCATCCGAGTTCACTTTAGATTAATTGGAGACGAGGACCAAGAGTTCCATACGCAGCTTGTCAATGGATTCCAATCTCTCACTGCAGAGTTGTCTCACTATATCCCAGCCATTTTGTCAGAACTATGATTTAGCATTTTTGCTTCCATTGTTTCAACTGTAATTGGTTAGTTTAGAGTTTTAGGAATTGGCTTTCATCTAGAGGTGGTTGTGTGTACGTATATTAGTCTTAGTCTGGAAATTAAGTTTGGGTAGTCCATGTTTAGCTTCCTTGTGAATCTTTTTTTCAGCTCCTATTTTGTGAAATTTGCATCGGAACCTGGTGTTGCAGATTCTTGTTGTAATTCCAAATTACTGTGTACTCTCGCTTTAGTTGTGCTGTCAAATGTCTTAAAAATTATTGTGCATTATTGTATTAAATGTCACATCAGGGCAAACAGGACTTGTCTCATTCTGTTCAGAGGGCAAGATATAATTTATGCAGTCATTTTGCAATTATAAGATTTTGTTCAATACACATTAATTTTAGGTAGTGACTTATTGTACAAAATTGTGCATTGGAATTTCAGGAGTATTTTTTTTCTATAATATAATAAGAGCATCTTTGCATGTTAATAAGCCCGATCAAAGTATAATAGGCTAAATATTTGAAACATATTTGTTAGTATCATAAGAGCTTAGCCATTTTACGTGTAGTGGCAATGTTGAGAAACAACGCCAATCCCTCTGAATTTGAAATTCTCACGTCCAAGTGCACACTATTTTGTATTCAACTGCTGGATAAAATGGTTATAGTGCGGCCCTAAATAGGTGAAAGTCGAGAAAGGCCCTGAAATGGATCATGCTGGTGGCTTAATTTGGGACTATGATGAGTACGAACCTACAACACCATGCTACCCGCTACACCGCCATCAGTTGTGTTAGCCCATATTGCAAGCTAGGAGTAGGTGAATTGATCCCCAATAAAAATGCTTGTTTAAAATATTTTCCCTTCAAGCTTTTCTTTCAAAAAAACTTATACAGGTAAAGAGAGAAGAACATGATACAAAAGATTTTTGTACTAATTTAGCTAAACACCGATGTGATCCCTTATATCCAATTTCCAAGGATCCCATTGAGTTTCTTTAAAATTTCATAAACCAAATTTACAAGATGGCCAGTTTTCATGCGTGCGAACTAAACCTTTCATTGAATAGCTTGCGGGTACTATTCAACTGTTACAACAAATAGATTGCGAGTACTATCTAACCGTATCAAGTAGACTTGTGGGTACTACTCAACTTATAAACGAGCAGTTTGCGAGTGCTACTTAGACCGGTTATACCTTAAGAGTTTATAAACCATTCATTTACGAGTTTGGTAGCAAAACTTACAAGATTGAGTTTGAATATAAAAATGAAGCTCTTAGTCTAATAACAATCCTATTAAAGAATAATACAATCGAATCCCTTGAAGATGTTTTGATCTTACACCAAATGTTATAGATATGGAGGTTGTTTTGATCAAACCTTTGAGTGAGCAAGATGATGAGATATGATCTTTTTGAAGTGCATTCTTCTCTTTCTTTCTTGTCTATTTCTTTCTTGCTTTTCTTGTTGTTGATCTTGATAATCAGTCATCTTTATATAGGAAAAGAACCTTTAAAATGTGACTGTTATGATTTGATTTCTTTCCATCTTTGTGCAGATCTCAAATTTTTGAACACGTCATTTTTGAATTATCACCGGTTGACCGGACGTAGGAATGCTCTAGCCGAATTGAGAGGGTCTTTTCTGGCAACCTATGTATGGTTAATCTTTACGTTCCGCTAGCAGGACCCAAGGTCTCTCCCAGTCGATTTGCGAGGTGTCTTTGGTTGGTTCTGTGACTTAGCCAAAATTTCAATGCAAATTTGAGCTCATTCTTCTCTTGGCCGATTCCAACATATTTCTGAGCCAATTATACGACTTTGGAACAGATTTTGAGCATTTTTTGGCTAATATTTGATCTTTAAACTTGCGATTTGATTATTGGCAATTATTAGCTCTTTAATCTCAATTGCGAACATTGAATCTTTGATTTACTTGGCTGTTTTAACATTAATCTTCATAACACTTCAAATTCGTTCTCATCACCTTGTTTTTGTTCATAAACTCATGTTAAATTATCATCAAAATATTTGAAATATATTTTTCATAAACCTTGAGGCAACAACTTGTACCACCACCATACTACCTGCTAAACTAACAGTGATATCGCCGACACCTGTCGGTCCCATGTCCCTCACCCACCAACAATACATCTTAACCATTAAGCTCAAACAACATAACTACCTTCTTTGGCATGCCCAACTACTCCCTTACCTTTGGTAACAATTCCTATTCAGATATATTGATAGTACTAAACCATGCCCATGTTGCACTCAACCACTTGGACAACCTGATCCTCCAATTGATAATAGGATCTATCAGGATCAACTTATCCTTTCGACTCTTTTCTCCTCCCTTTAGTAGAATATCCTAACATATGTGATCAATGAAACCACTTCTAATGGGTTTTGGTTTCATCTTTAGAAACTGTTTGCCACTTAAAGCCATGTGGAAATCCTTAATACTCGTTGGGAGCTTGTTACCTTACAAAATGATAATATGTCTATCACTAAATATATCGAAGAAACTCATAAATTGTGTGATAATCTTGCTCAAGCCAAGAAAACCTTGCCCAAACCAGAGTTCATCACTGATCACTCCTAAAACGTGCAAGAAGATACCTAGCAAGTATATTAGGGACAATTGTAGTTTTACTGGTAAGATACCTGGTTTATCGAATCAAGGGACTCTTGCTTATCTAGGAAACTTAATATTTAATCATTTTAACAAATTTCAATTCAAGTAATTATTTATCTAAATTACTACTACTTGTTTTCTCGATACGAGAGTTTTAAATTCTAAAGTAGATAAGCAACGTAAAAATTAATAAGCGACCTATCCCTAGTACTATTAAGGGTAGTCTCATATATTAAATTATATATTAAACGGTATATATGATCCTATTTAATGAACTCCATTTGTAAATGATTTATTTAATTATTGATGTGTATAATCTGGTTTATCTCCACCTAGTGTGTCATTGAGTGACTGTCAGATAACATGTCACGCCCTAAAATCCGTGACCCGGGGTCGTAAGATCTAAAAGATAAAAAGAACTGAAAATAAAAAAATAAAAATCATCTACGCCAATAACATCACATCTATCTGCCACTGCACGATGATCCCACTCACATACTATAACCACATTACATCAACATTAGTGGAAATATAAAACTCCTCCAAGAGAAAGGAAGAAGTGCAACTCCAACTCCATAAAAATATATACAATAGTGAACCTGTCTGTTTACTAATACAACACTACAAGATGTATGCTTGCCAAAAATAAATGATAAAGGAAGGTATACATATATTCTTTGCCTCATGTAAAAGCAAGAACATATTTATACTTTCGCCACGCTATAATCATTACTGAACTGCTACATCTCACTATCAGAGTAAACTATATATCAAAATAAAGTACATAAAATGAAAATGCTAAACAGGTGCGCCAAAAATATATACACTATATTCGAAGTATCTACACATAGTCTGACCCGCCTCCGCACTTATAATGTCACACATATATATAGGAAGAAAAATGAAAAACATATGGTTAGCCAAACAACTCCACGATGGCTGTGTGTACATGGATGACTATATATGGCAACATATATAAATATCATGACATAAATGTAATTATGCTCATGAATGCAACTCATATCGACACACATGCCTACATATGCCTGTACCCATGCCAAAAATATTTTGGGACTAGTATCACCTCACATATAAATCACTAAGTTCTGCCACTCGCACTGTGATGCAACCAAAGTCTTCAATGACCCGCCACTTGCAGTGTGACGTAATCAATGGAGTATCCCAGATTTGGTTTCCCATTTTTCATGGTAAGGCTGAATGACCTCATTGTTTATTTTATATAAAAAGTCCCAATTTTGAAAGAACACCCATCCACACACTTCTTTCAAAATTCACCACTTTTATACACTACGTTTACACCCCCCACAATAAATGTAATGTAGTGCATTTAGATAATGAATGAACATATTATTACCACATATAAACATGTAATTCATAATGCATTTGATAATGATATGAACATGTTATAGTTACCACATATAAACACGTAATTTATAAATCTCCTCTTTGACATAAATGTAAGCTATTTAAATTATCATAAATTTTTCTACAACAAGTAATCATAATAATAACAAAGCTCGCATTCATATTCATGTTACTCATACGCCCCCAATTTACATATCAATCCATATCAACTAATTCATACATCATTTCACATCACCTCATTTTTATCAACTCTAATTCATACATTCAGCACATTATCATCACATCTCCACATTCAAATTAATCATAATACATACATATGATCAAAATTGTCAATTTTATCTTAGGGTTCGTTGACTACCATACCTCAATTTGTACTAGAAGTTGCTCTAAGACTACCTAAGCAAAAAGTCCCAAATCACCTATTCTTCACCCATCGATTTGATCTAGGAAGATAAATAAAATCATCAATCACAATGATATAAATTTGTTCAACTCATCAAGATGAACTAGAATATAAAAAAAAATACGTACAACATGTGCATGAAAATATAACCCTCCCCACTGCCGAACATTCTGTTTTAACGCTGATGTTTGTCCCCAACCATGCTGTTTGAAGGAATTATGCACCATTCAAACGACTCCTACAGACTATTAAATAGATTTCCAAATTCCAATTTTCCAGCCCAAACTCCATTCTACTTGTGTCAATCACATGATAAATAATTTCTAAGGTTATTATGCACCACAACCTTGTCTGTGCTATCTGTAAAAAATTCATGGAGTCTCGTATTAATTAATCAATACCACAAATGTCTCACACTACTCAACTTCACACTTCTACATGAATGCATTAATATTATACACTTCTATAATATTATTATGAATGCTAAAATTTTATTCGAAATTTCTGGGATTTTATAGAATTTGTGTATAATAAGAGTGTACTATTGTTACAAGTTGTGTGGCATGGGGTTTAGTGTGGCATAGTATATGGTAATGACAAGTAAGTTTTAAAATCGAACTAAACTTCAATAACAAACTTTGTTACACCTGGTCGGTATTTCGGTCATGTCTCACAAACCGTAAATCTGATTGAGGTTTACAATATACCTTGGAAAGATATTTCATTTATATATAACTTTTGTGTTGTGAAGAAAATCTAGTTTGAAGCATAGAATGGTGAAATAGGGCTCAAATTGTTTTAGAGTATTTTGTGGGATAAATGTATCGACTAATTTAATAAATATGTCGACTTATTTGAAATCCTCAGTTGATTGATTTGGTCGTGTTTTGTTCCAGGCGGTATTGGGTCTTAGGTGGGGTAAATATGTTGACTGATGGAGTAAATCTATCGACTAATTTGAAATCGGTCGACTAATTTGATATATTTGTCGACTAATTTTATGTCTAGAACAACTTTTAAAAAGTCACATCTTGTTGACTCAAAGTCATTTTTCCCCAATTGTGTGAATCAGATATAGAAAGAATGGGGGAGGGTGAATAGAAAAACTCAATCTTTGGCTTATGAATTGATCTAACTCCTGAGCTCATAAGTGAAAACAAAGTAGATATTTGGCTTCCTTAGAGTGAGGGGAACGTTTTAAGATAGGTCTCACTACTAGCCCTATCCTTTGTCAAATTCTTGGTTTTCGTGCCATGTTCGTATGTCAAAATATATACTCGAGAGAATCATTTTCTTATCTAGATATGGGGTGATTTATGTTGGCATTCTAGATCATTTCTCAAGTTGAAAGATGAAATTGAAGTTTGGCAAAGGTGGGACGATTTCATCTAGTATCGAGATTTGGTTGGCTTCGAAGTTTCAACACTTATTTATCGCTATTACAAGGCCTATGTGTTGAGGAGCAGAGTAATTCGAGTAGCATGCTAGAGTAATTCAGTTCAAGCAAGAAAGGGATTTTTTAGGGAATTTGATACCAGCCTTCCTATGACTACTCGATGCATTGGCGAGGTACGACAAACTATAAACTCAATATACAATTGAGAATCTGTGGTATATATACGTGTATGATTAGTTGTATGGAGTAGTTGGATGCTTAATGCATGATATTATGTATAGCATAGTTGATATGATAAATATTCAAATGATAATTAGCTCGTAAAATAATTCATCATGTTACAATATTGTTTATTATCATATCCATGTGTAGGCAAGATATATACATTATCATGTGTAGACGAGACATATGCAATGACATAAGTAGAGTTAGAAATTGAAAAGTCTTTTCCTTTCTTTTCAGGACAAAGCATTGTTATTTTACAAACAATAGGAAACA
>MKEJ01018923.1:0-13549 GCA_001753735.1 Embelia ribes
ATATGAAGTGTTTATCTTTTATGTAGATTTTATTTTTTAATTTTTTACATACTACAAAGTTCCTCACATACTACTAAGTTTGTCACAATTTATCACAAACTACCAAATTCATCACATGCTACAAAGTTTATCACATACTACTAAGTTAATCACACACTACCAAGTCTATCACAATTCATCGCAAATTACGACAGTTCATCACAAAGTACTAAGTTCATCACAATTCATAACATACTATCAAGTTTATAAAAAATTATTAAATTCATCATAATTTATCACACACTATCAAGTACATCACAATTCATCACGCACTATCAAGTTCATAATAAACTAGCTAGTTCATTACAATTTATCACACACTACCAAGTACATCACAATTCGTCACACACTATCAAATTCATCACAAATTATGACAGTTCATTACAAAGTATCATTTTTCATCACTAACAATTATTCTTTTTGAAATTATATTTTTAAATAAAATATATATTTTTTGGTTTTAATTGAAAAAGTACACACACACATATTAAATTTATAAAATATATGAAGTGTTTATCTTTTATATAGATTTTATTTATTAATTTTTTACATATTAAAATATAAAAAATAAATTAATACAAATTAAAGGAAGAATAAGTCATCAAGTTAATCTTGACAATATTTAATTTATTTGAATGACTCGTATTAAATATTACACTTGCACCGAATTATACTGGGGTAACAATTAGGCTCACCTGTACCGAATTGTTGCCCACAAACTTGGTTATCTCTTTTCTCTTCTCTCTCTTTATATGTATGTATATATATATTAGATCAATATTTAGCACATTTTGTACATGTTTTCAATGAAAAAATATTTTTAAAAATTAACCTAAATAAATTTATGAAAAATATTAGAATTTAAAACATAGTATGGATTTTTTTACAAACAGTAAAAGATGATTGACCTATCGAAAAATGATTATATTTAAGAATTCTCATTTTTTTCTTTTTTTTTTTCCAAATCACATTTTAAATTGCACACGTATCACGTGACCACTTGATATTAATTGAAATTCAACAGACGTGTGGGGGCAAGTGGGAACTTTAAATACAAGTCTTAGGTAAAAAAAACACGGTTAAAGAAAAGTTACTTGATTCGCCCCATAATAACAGAAGAACAAGAGGAAATAAAGGTACTGATGCATTCCCAACACAGATTTCATTTTAAAAATGATGCATTCCCAACACAGATTTTATTTTAAAATAGTATAATTTAATCATAAGAGTAGAGGGTAAATCAAAACCATCACAACTCTTGTAAATTCTAAATCATCTATAATCGAAGTGATCAAATTGGGTAATATAAATTACTTTGTTATTTAATTTTAGTCTATTTTGAATTTCCATGCAATATAAAAAAAAATCTGAAATTAGAGTAAGAAATCACAGCATTTCTTCCAAGTATTCAATAACTTCGAAGTTATTTTCTACCAAAAAATCGATTTTTTTGAGTAACAACGTGATAAATTACCGTTAAAAAGATTTGAGTTTAATCTGTGCAGTCATTGCCAACCCTTGGATACCCTACTTTTCAAATGCTAGTAACTTACTTAAAACTAAATAAAATAGAGCGTCCACCATTGAATATTTCAGGTTGATTGAGGATAAATTACCGTTGTTAAATATTATTTCACTTCAAGTAATAATAAATCAAAAGATTTGTATATAATTACATGAATACTTACCCCTTGTTAGCAAGTTGATTTCAAAGATGGAGTTCTACCGATGTAATTGTTAGAATTATAAATTAATATGATATCAAAACTAAAAGTGCTTTCGAATGTTTGATCCGAACACACTTGAGGAGCAATAAATGTTATCCCAGATCGATTAATAAAATAAGCCAAAAAACTTGTATATGATTACATAAATACTTATTTATGTAATTGTTGCAATTATAAAATTAACAAAAACGGTGAGCTAAAACTACTATTCATCCCAAATACTTCAATAAATTTTAACTTTTGGGCATCAACTACATTTCATCCATTGTTCAAAAATTGTGTTATGTGTATTAATCATCAACTAAAAGGAAAAGAAATTAAAATCAATTGCTTCGGCTGAATATAATCAGCACAAAAATAGATTCAGAAAATCAGGAGGGGACATCAGTTTTAAAAAGCTCGATTTTGGAGCCTCATAGATAATCAGCCCAAAATTAGTGATCTTCTCATCATTTGCCACACCCCAAATACTCTTCATCAATTCAAAGACACTAATAGAATAAAGATACTAAATGATAAAATCAGAGAAGAAAAAACAGATCTAGATAGAAACAAACAAAATCAGAAAAAAAAAAAAACACAACTTGGAATAGATGTAGAAAAAAGAAAGAGACAAAAATGGAGCAGAGAAGTACTAGCAATTACATACATACAGGCATACAGCCATATAAATACGGAGAGAATCTTACAAACAGGGGGAATACAGAGCCCTACTTGCCCCCAACTCCAGAGGCCCATAATAGAAAATTGGGCCAATCACAAATTAGCCCATTTTAAAAAAATTGGCATGGGTTTTGGGCCCAGTTAGTGTATCAATTCCCTTGTTGAGCAAGATGCATAGGAAAAGGAAAATTGGTATAAATTTAGATAAAAATAAGCTACTTTTAATATTTGTATGTGATTAGGGGCTCTTGCATTTTTTAAGAAAATAAGATAATTTTATTTTGTTCAATGATAAAAATGGATAGATCCAACTTATTGATATAAAAAAAAAAACAAAACAAATAAGCTCTGTTTAAAAGTTATGCAGCCAAATGCTTTATAGATTTTTAGCAAAAGAATAAAAAAGAAAAGTTTAAGCTTAGAAATTGTACCCGAATCAGGCCAAATAAACAAGCTATAACATGCCAATAAAGAGTCCAGTTTCTTTCTCCAATTTGAAAAAATTTGGAATTGTGATTTTAGATAAATTTTTACCATATACTTTATTATCTTACACTAAGAGAAGTATACCCAATGCAGTTCTTATGAGCTTCTGTCTACGACTCGATGCTATTCATTTCTTTATCATCCGAATCGACATTATCCTTAAATGAACTTTCCCTATTTTGATGGGTGAGCTTCAAGTGCTACTAGTGTTTGCAAAAAGAAAAGATTAAACCTTTTTTTTTTTTTTTGCGATGCCACGTAAAGGGTTTCACCCGAACAAAGTTGCTCATTTAGAGCTACTCGTTTATTAAATGGTCAGAAATAAAAGTTTACGTTTAAAATGCCCAAAAAGACGAAATTAAAAAAGTATGCAGTAAAAGAAATCGAAAGTCTGCCACCACTCGTCTTGCTCATATTTTCATAGTGTGTGTATATGCATATAAAAGCTCAAGATTAGCTTATCGGTTACTTGTCCAGGGTTTAAATCAGTCCCAAATCGTTCCGTAGACAAAGAAATTATTGGTTTATTTGCATCGATTAAAAATTAAATGGGGCAAAATAAAAAAATTACGAAAATTAATTTATAATTTTCATAAGTCATCATGTTCTACCTTTGTGATTTAATTGGAAGTGATATAGACCTTTTTTTTCCGATAGCATGGGCCATGGTGGAGGCTCCCATGAAGTTCGGGGTAAGCACGCGTAGTCAGTCAGGTGTTGGGATGTGGGCCCAAAAAGCAAAAAGTTACAAGCCCAATACACACTTTCTTATTTATTTAATAATTTATATTATATATTTTCTTTAAATTAACAGTTAGTCAAGCAGCAGCCAACGCACGTCCATGCAGGGCAAGCGTGGAATTTCATGGCCCTGCGTCTTTCTTGCCTGCCTCCTCTCTCTATCAATATATATTACTATTATATTACATGTCTATTTATACAAGTGCGGGGCAAAATAGGAAACATGTATGTAATAAAAATTATCAATGAATCTGAATTTTAATCCCGAGAACTAGAAGCATATATATATTAAAAAAATTATACTAAAATATCTGGTATTGAATCACATCATACTCTCTTACTGCCCCTATATTGCTTTATAGGAGTGTTGTGTGTTTGTAATATTTAACACTTGAAAGATTATTTTAGACATAAGAATATAATTTTTTAAGTAAAATTACAAATTTGTTTCTAAAGTTTTTTATTAGAAAATTTTAATTTTTTAGCTAAAAATATTTCCTCACTCTTACTCAGACTAAGAAACCCATCTTCATTTTCTTTTTCATCAATGAATAGAAAGAGATAACTCAAGGCGTTCGTTGTTACCACTGCATAAAATACTAGTAGTACCTATCACGAGGAAAAGTAAATCACAGACTATCATTATTAAACAAATCAATTCTTACAGAAAAGTAATTAAAAGGGTGATGGGGATATTATTGTATGACTCATAATCAAACGATCAATTTATTATTGGCTTGCTCTTTAATATTAAATTCTTCTATAAATATCCCATAATAAGGGGTATCGAAGATGGGTAAAATCTGATTGCATACACATTTCATAGATATATTTTATATTCATATTGCTTAATGGGCTGATATTGAGCGTCGAATGGTACATGGTTGGACTATCCTCAGTCATGAGGTCTCTGACATAGCAAGTGTTTGGTGTGTACATGAGTAGATCCTGATGATTAAATTCAAATCAATTTTTGGTGACTCAACCCAAACATTGTATTTAATTCATTCTCAATCTTTACGAATGGTAGGATTGTTCATCGATTTTGGTTAAACCCGAACCAAAATTTAAAAATCCAAAACACAAACCAGTTTTTTTGGAACCGAACCGAACCCGAACCGGGGAAGCCGGACCGAACCCAAAATATGAACCGAACCCGAAACATCATTAAAAACCGTCAATAAACTGAATCCAAACCATCATTAAAAATCGAAATTCAAAAACAATTATATTTTTTTATTTAATATTTAATAATTTTGGGTTTCGGATTTAAACCCGAAATTTTTTAGAAAATCCGAACCTGAACCCGAAATTTCACAAAATCCGAAATTTTTTAGGCTTCAAATTCTAACCCTAATCGTTTCTAAAAATGTGGAATCGAATTAAATCGGGTCGGTTCGGGTAAACCCAAACCGAGGAACAGCCCTAACGAATAGTAATAAAAATCCAAGCTCTATCAAATGGCGCTGTCTATAAAAAATCATTGCAATTTTTGGGACAGATAATCCTAATATTTATGATCTGAACCATTCATTCTATAACTTTACCTATCATGTCAACAAATATCCTCTACACTAGGTTTTAGCGAAAAAAGGAGAGAGGGTCAAAGCCATTCTTAATAGGCAAACACCATCATCAACAAGCTCTCAGCCCCGAAGACCCCGACCCCTCATATCCTGATCCCTCATCTTTGAGGGTCCTAACCAGTGGCAGACGCAGGAATTGAACCAAGAGAGGGCAAAATTTTTATGTAATCATAAAAAAACTCATCAGTTAAAAAATCAAAATAATTTTTTATCAAATGAAAATATTTTTTTTAGCACAATCAACTTTATAATTAATTATTCGAAAATAATATATTATGAAAAGAATAAGTTACAATAGAAAGAGGATTAGAGTAAAAAGAATTAGTTATACTATTTCTTTTATTTAGAAGAATAAAAGGTATGGACATATAACTAGATTTATTTATTATATCCAACCAAATCTTAGTATAAGAAAACCAAATAGCATGAGAGAACAGGAGAAAACAAATTTAAAGTAGAAAATAAAAATGAGAAACAAGATAAAAATAAATAAAAATTGTTGCAACGGAGCTAATTCGAACATATAACCTCAAGTCTATAACTACTACAACTGGGAGACTTAATCCATCAAGACACACCTAAGGAATGAACATATCTTGCTAATAAATATATATAGAGTATATTTGATGCATTAAGTTATTCATTAAATATCTCGATTTTTTAAAATTAATTCTCGTCCCGAATGAAGGGGGTCAATTGCCCCCGTTGCCTATACATAAATCTGCCCATGATCCCAACTCTACATCCCTCCTTAAGAGTCCTGAACCTCATCCGAGGGTCCGACCCCACATCCTCGCCCTAAGGGTACTCGACTCCTTATCCCGAGGGTCCCGAACCCCAGTCCTAAGGATTTTAAACTCTCATTCACAATTTTTGTATGCAGTACATGTATTGCAAAGTCCCAAGCAAAAGCAACATTAGGGAGCAAATAATCAAATATAAGGAACTAACTACTCAAAATAATTTTTTCAGCTACTTTGAAGTAGTTTAGGAGCAGTACGGGGTACATTCATGAGGATAGAAAAAATGGACACTTTGTTTCAAAAAACAAAAGCAAATTCATGCTGAGAATCCAACTAAAATGCACACAACACCAATTTTTAAGTCAAACAAAGGATAAAATAAGCATTATAACAGAAAACGTCTTCCATCTCTATCATTTATTGTACATAGATATGTAAATACATATATGTACATACGTGCATACACCCACCGAAAAAATAGATGTGTTGATAAAACCTATGGGCAAAAGTAAAATATCTAGGGTACATTGATTTCTTCATATGTCTTGTCTTCACAGATGAGCCCGTAAGATTTGCAGTTTTAGTAAACTATATGGGGTACATCATTCGAATTTATGTCCTGGGGCTGAGCCTACAGGCCACCTCGCTAGATTTCTCGAAGTATAAATGTTATTGCGGCCGAGCCTATGGGCCACCTTGATGGACTCTTTGAAGTATAAACCCGACCGAACAGATGTCATGTCTTGGGTGGATTACACGGCTCTTGAGTTTAACAGACACAAATGTGTTGATAAGTTCTATGGGTGCAAGCATCTCGTATCTAACATTTGGCTCAAATTGTCTAGCTTGATTTCACTTTATGATTATATTTCGAGTACTTATCCTTTTTTCATAATCATCTATTTTCAAGACGTATTGATTACTCCTCTGCACTATCATATGATAGAACACAAGAGTAGGGGAATAACTGATGAGTAAGTTATTGTACAGTTCATAATCAAATGGGCCAAACTGCAATAAAGCTAAAACAACAAGTAATTGATGAAAAATAAAGGTGAAAAATAATCATTTTAACATATTTATTGACTTACTCTTTAAGACTAAACTTTCCTATAAATACTCTATAGTAAGGGGGTACTGAAAATAGGTAAAATCTTCTCTCTCTCTTTAGACTATTTTTATACATATTTCGTATATATATTTTATATTCATATTGCTTAGTGGGCTGATATTGAATATTAAATGGACTACGGCCGGAAAACCTCTTGTCGTAGAGCCTCTTATGTAGCAAGTGCTTAGTGTGTGAAGAGGTAGATCCCAAAAGATATCCAAATCAAGTTTTGGTGACTCAACTTGAAAATTGTATTTGATTCATTCTCAATCTTTCCGAACAATAATAAAATTAATGCTCTATGAAAGGGGTAATTAGGCTTTATAAGTCTTCATTTTCTTTATGATTTCCAAATCCAATAATTTATGAAAATTATGAAAATACAATGAAGCATTATGATTATGGGCTTGGAAACTTAAAGAGTACAAAACTACAATTTAGGATAAATTACACTTTCCTCCATAAGGTTTATTACAATTTCAGAAAATTATCCGAGCTCTCTGAAATTATATTGTGTGTAATGTCCCGAAAATATGTATAAATTTTCTTATTGAAATAAATGATATCATTGAGTTATAATACTATTATTTATTGCATTCGTGGTATTCACTGTTGTAGTGCGAGATTCGTTTCCGAGGCGTATCGTATTTTATACTTGTTAGTGTTGTATTGTTGTTTTAAGTGTTATGTAACATATATACACGTATTTTACTCCTCTTGCATAGAAAAAAAATGCATAGAAAGAAATAATATATTATTAGAGTATTTTTTAGTAGAGTATTTGTTTCCTTTTATTTTGTAAGTTGACTTGTATATAACGTTATCAAATCATGACTTGGTAATATTTTTTCCTCCTTTTCTTCATATGTTTGTTGTGCCTTTGGCTTCTAATCTTCATCATTTTTATTAGAATAAGTGTGAAAGAGAGAAAGAGAGAAAGAGAGAAAATGGAGAAAAAAAGTGATTTTTTTCTTTACGGATTGATTTGATCTAACTCGGGTTAGTGTCCGCTCAAAATATTTACATATTCGGAATATTTATCTTTGTGGCTATGTTTTGAGGTAAGCCTCAACTTCTCGTTTCTTGTTTGAAATTTTTCGATTTCATATTGATATTGTTTATCAAATTAAAGTTCATATTCTTGTCCCTCGTAATATGATGATCATTTTCTTCCATAGAAATATAATCATTCAATTTCATTTACTAGATCAATCCGAGTGGTAAAGTCGGAGAGATTTGGGGCTTTTGGGCGAGAGTTTCCAGAGTGGTTAAGCAATTTCTATGTACAAACTGACTGCAAAATAACATTATATGCTTAAATTTAGGTGTTTACTGTTTTGAATAAATTCTACATGTTGGTTTATATGCTTTGAATACATGTCCTGCTGCAATTCGAGTAATTCGGACTCGATGACCTATATACGTTTTAAATTAAAATTTGCTTAAAACATAAAAATTATATACAAATGAAACATCTTTCCATTGGTACATCAAAGGACTCAATGAAATTCACGTTTGGAGAGATATTGCCAAAATACTGAGATACTATTTGCCTGCTATTTTGATGCAACCTGAACCTTTTAGGCTTTATTTTGAACCCTTTACATTTTGAATTAAATTTTTCTTAAAAGATAAATACTGTAGATAAATGCACTACCTTTTTAACTATAAATTTTAGGCTCAATCGGAGTTACGGTTTGAGAATTATTGTTAAAATACCAAATTGTCAACCCTTGAACAGATTTGAAATATGGATGTTTATGGTGGAAATTGATTTTGGAAAGTGTAAGTATTGCAAATGACATTTTTCAAGAAAGGAAGTTATTTGAACGAAATGATTGAGTATGAAAGAGCACGAAGGCTCATATTTATTTTTTATGAAAATTTGAAATTTCAAAAGTGTTGAATTTGAAAGTTTGCATGAGTTGCATTCATAAAGTTGATGAGTAGTTTTACTTTCTTTTCGGGACATGTATCGAACTGTTAAAAGAATGTTAAAACATAGAAAGGGTTCGGCGCCCTATCGTAAAAATCGGGAAATTTGATCAGGGATTATTTACAATAATTGCACTGTTGTTTACAGTGGATTATAGATTGGGGTACAAGAGGGTACCTACGTTTTGAAGTAAACGAATGAGATACTAGTCCCAACTTTAGAAGTTTTGAGTCGTTGTTGAGTCGGGTTGAATCAAATAATATTGCATGGCATTGCATCTTATCTTATCTTCATGATGTATACTTACACTTTATGGCACCGTATAACATCTCATATATCATGATATTTGATAGACTGACTCGTATACATTTCTTTTCCATATATATGTATCAATCTGTTTGCAGGTGCTGAGATGGCAGATGGACATGCTTAGACTTTCCGAATGCTTTGTTACTTTTGAAGCTTATAGATAATGAAGCTTTCTTTTATTGTATATTTTGGCCACAATCATACTATTTCTTATTTTGGCCTTAGTAGTGTTGTACTTGTAAACCTATGATATATTACATTCAGTAATGTAATATGCAAACATTTTTTAATCTTTAGTTTATACAAGCTCGTAGCTTGTATAATGTTATTGTAAACGAGGTGTTTACTATGCTTCCGCATTGTTTGCAGACTATATGTATGTCTAATATAAATTTAATGCAAGCAGGATATATGTATACTTTTTTTTCGCGTACTCTGATTGATGTTGAGAATGTTGTAGAATGTTGGAAGGTTTTAGCGATTATAGTTGTTTCCTTCTTCTTTTCTTTCTTTTAAAACATGTTTTTTTCATTCTCTTTTCTTAAAAAGAGGAAACACTTACGCTTCAGGTTCTCCTAAATTCGGGGTGTTATGGTTGGTATCAGAGCATAACCAGGTTTACGTAAAACCTTGTTGGCTTGCGAGTAGGAAGGGCCGAGAGAATAGGTTGGGTGTTTGTTTGTTTGTAGTTGAATTTCTAGCGTAGAAGTGCGTGTAGTCGTGTTGCATGACTAATATTTGTAGTTGTTTGTTTACTTATGTGAATTGTAGTATGATGTGTTAAATAAGTCATTTGTGACGATAACTTATGGCTTGTTATGTAATTATTTGTGTTATGAAGATGGTTATGGCATATGGACAAGGTCGTCGAGCTGTTGCTCAAGATGGTCGAGGTAAAGGACGTGGTGCATAAGCCGATGGTCGAGGTGCCGGAGTTGTTGAAGCTATGCGCACTCGAGTGCTAGAAGCCAAGATTCGGACAACTGAGGGTATTTTCGAGCTTGAGAATGATATTGATGACGTTAAGGAAGGTGATTGAGGAGGAAGAAGTAAGCATGGTGAACATAGACGAGTATGAGGAAGAGGATGTTAAGGCTCAACCTCATGCCCAACAATGTGTTCAGGTTGAAGCCGAACAAGTTGGGGGTGGTCAAATGGCCACCACCAATTTGATGTGGGGCAATGGAAGAGGTCATGCGCAATCTTGTGCGTAATACTTGAGCGGAAGCAAATAGCATGAAGACTCGGGTATCATTGTCACATATGTAATTTCATTGGATGGATTCGCCTACATTCAATGCTGTGAGAGAAAAGATAAAAGCTGAGCAATGGCTTACTGCGGTTGAAATTATTTACGAGGCACTCAACATGGTCGACGATGACTTGTGTTTGGCAACAGTGCCTTTCTATTTTCGAGGGGAGCGACGGAATGGTGGAAGGGTTTCATCCAAGTTTGGGGCCAAGTTAGATTGACGTGGGAGGTTTTTCGAGTTTCAGGAGAGGAAGATAACTAAGTTTGCACACTTGGTTTAGAAGATGATGTTGGTTCAACAAAATCAGCAGACATTTACAAACCTATCCCATTATGCACCGGAACTTGTCCATTCAGTGAAACTTTAGATCAATAGGTTCGGGGGAGGTCTACGTCATACTATCTAGACAATTGCGGTCGCAGGGATGCATGATTCTTATGACAGGTATGTCGGGGCCGTGATGAAAGTTGAAGAGAGTTTAATGGACCGACAATTTGTGATCGAAGCACATCCATCTAGGCCTTTAGGTCAATCTTTTAGTGCTAGATTTGCTTCGGATGCTTTGGGAAGTCATGGTGTAGGTGGTAGTGCGGCTGGGGGTAGTAACTTGAATATTGGTGGAGGAGGTGATAAAAAAAGATCCCGTGATCCGTTTTCTTCTTTTTGTGGTGGGCGTCCGTCATTGGTTTATCGGAGATGTGGTGGTCGTAGCCACATTTAGTCACGTTGTCCCAAGGGGTTTGTAGTTCCTAGTAGCTCTCATAGACCAACACATCCTTCTCCAGCTAGTAGTGGTTCTCGGATACTGTACACCCCTGTACTCTCATCTTTTTCTATTCAACAGGGTGCAAGATCGTTGCAGGGAGGATATCAGGAAGGCAACAGCAGTCGCAGAGACTTTCAACAGGGTAAGACTTCTCAGACTCGTTCCTATACCATGCCTCGGATTTCGGAGTCTTCTGAGCCATTTATTGTTAAAGGTATTCTTCCCTTTATGACTTCTTGGGCGCACATGTTGTTTAACATGGGTGCATCTCGCTCTTTCATTTTTGCAAGATTTACACACATATTAGAACTACCGATTGAAAGTTTAAATTCTCCCATTCTTATTGATACTCCAGGGGAGATATCTTTTCTTATTGACAGTGTTTGTCGGGACCGTGAGTTGTTGATTGTTGAGCATGTTTTTCTTTCGATTTTGTTGCATTTGGCATGATAGGGTTTAATGTCATTATCGGTATCGATTAGCTCACGAGCTATCACGTTGTTATTGATTGTGAAGATGAAGGTATCTTTGGTCGCCAATTCGGGGGCCAGTATTTGTTATCATGGGGAGCATCAACCTTCTTTTCTATTTTCTTATAAGGCTTAAGCTAGTCTAGCTTGTATGCTAGCTAAGGCTCAAGCTAGTCTAGCTTGTATGCTAGCTAGTCTTACTCTTTCCAAAGTCAATGTGTCGGGATTGGAATCTATCTCTGTTATGCGTGAGTTTTCAGATGTTTTTCCTGATGATCTTTGTGGACTTCCTCCTGAGAGAAAGTTAAGTTTTCTATTGATTTGGTTCAAGGAACAAGTCCTATTTCCATTGTTCCGTATCATTTGACCCCAGCAAAAATGAAGGGGATTTAGGAGAAGATAGAAAATTTGAAGAAGAAAGGTTCATTTAGCCGAGTATTTCACCTTAGGGTGTTCCGACTTTGTTCTGAAGAAGGACGATTCGATGCGGATGTATATTGACTATTATAAGCTTGATCGTGTTACCGTGAAGAACAAGTATCCGTTGCCCCGTATTGATGATTTATTTTATCAACTTAGTGGTTCTGGCTTCTTCACAAAGATTGATCTCCATTCCGGATATCATTAGTTGCGGGTTCGAAAAGAGGATGTTCCGAAGACGGCTTCTTGTACTCGTTACAGCCATTACGAGTTCCTTATAATGTCATTTGGTTTGACGAATGCCCCGACAACATTTATAGATCTTATGCATCATATATTCTATTCATATCTCGATCGGTTTGTGGTTGTCTTTATTGATGACATTCTTATATATTCGTCTACTGAAAAGGTACATCGGGAACATTTGCGGATCATTCTTTCTACTTTTCATGAATATCGGCTTTATGAGAAGTTTTCGAAATGTGAGTTTTGGTTATCAAAAGTAAAGTTCTTTGGGCACTATGTTTCAGCAGAAGGTGTATCAGTAAACAAAGATTCGATTGAAGCGGTGTTAGTATGGGAGAGGCCAAATAACGTATTTGATATTTGAAGTTCTCTTGGCCTGGCTGGAAAGTTATCATCCCGAAATTTCGAACCATTTCAGATCCTCGAACATATGGAACTAGTGGCCTATCAAATGGCCTTGTTGCCTCGACTTGCGAATATAAATATGATACTTCACGTCTTGATTATTCGAAAGTACATTCATGATCCAACCCACATCATTGATTTTGTAGATCTAATGATAGAATTGGACGTATCATTGGAAGTACAACATGTATGTTTATTGGATCGAGAAAAATGGGTATTAAGAGGATGAAAAACCCGTTAGTAAAACTATTATAAAGTCATGGTGGTATTGAAGAAATAATGTGGGAACGCAAAGTCGAGATGAGGACAAAATATCCCAAACCTTTTCGATAAGCGAGGTATATTTCCTTATTAACGTTATTCAAAATTTTGAAGAAATTTTTTTTTAATAGGTAGAGAGCTGTAATACCCTGAAACTTATGAATTTCCATCTTGGCAGTTTACTGATAATGAAAAATAGTCGACTGACTAAATAAGTTAACTAATAGATAAAATAAATCAACTGATTAAATCGGTGATAGTTTTTAAAAATGGGACAAATGTCTCACTTTAGGACACATGCCATCACCCAAACAGCCTTAAAGGGGTGTTAAACACCCAGAACAATTTGTTTAATTTCACACAATTATGCACTCACATAAAGAGGGA
>MKEJ01018936.1:0-16746 GCA_001753735.1 Embelia ribes
TGAATCTTCCCAAAATAATCACCTGTATGAACTGTCCTATTGATGGCATATATTACAAATATCCACTAAAACAGTCCTTAATTCAAAAGCGTAATTATCAAGTGCAAATCTTTTCAAAACTCAAAATAAATAAGGTACCTTTACTATTTACTTACATGATTTGAGATCAGCAACACAAATGTCTTGAAGATTATCTGGATCAGCATAAACAGGGCTAGAAATGATGGCAAAAGCCACCGCAATCATTGCCACCAAAAGCTTCCCCATTTCTCTATATAGGCACAGATATGTATGTAACTACCCCAAGAAAAGCTTAAAAAGACAAAGTTGGGAATTTTGTAACTTTGGAAAAAAGTGGATGATACGAAACTAGAAGATATGTGTCATATTTATAATGAGAGTTTCTAGATGGAGAATTTGACTTGATAGGAACAGTTTAACGGAAAGGCGGAGTGTTCCTTCTTGGAAATTAGTTGGCCAACTTCGACTTTGTTTTATTTCTATAAGAGCAATGATATACATATTCAAAATTTTTATACCATTCATTTACTAGTGAACGCGGTAAGAGAATCTTAATTCAAGTCATTAATGCAATACAACTAAAAACCAATCATATTCAAATATTCTATTTGATACGTTAGCAAATAAGTGAATCAGATAGAAGTTTTGAATTGACCTAGCATTACTCATTTTATAATTGGGGTAGAGATTTGATCAAGGTAGAACAACTAACGGGACGCATGTATGAATAACACAATATATTTTTTTCTAAAACATATTGCAAGCAAATTTTCATTATTAGTTCCCACTTTTAATTGTCGACACAATTTATGGATTGAAACACATTTTGATTTTCACACATGATACCAGTAAGATTTTTGAATTGTTTTTAAGTTTGCTGCTCATAGTTTCGATTCAAATTTAGATAATCTTTGTTGAGAAATATTAGTGTTAATCAATATATAAAATACACGTATCATGTGTCATGAGATTGACGGTAAATAATTATTTCAACTCGTTATTTCTGTTTTCTTTTCTTTCTATGGCCAAATTGCGGGATCAATATCTCGAGTTCACTTGGAAAGTTGAAACCGCTACTCATTTTAACTTGAACTTCATATTATCTCGTTTTCAATGGTAGCAATCAAGTCTCGGAATCTCAAGGTCTTAACTACTTGTGCGATTGTGCATAATACATTGACGGAAGTTGCAATAGGACTCGAGCTATTCAACAGCAAAGATTCATGAAACACGGTCTTGATCGCAACAAAGCAATACTCTCGAGGATTTTGAAATTAGGGTGTTTGATGAGAAATTTTCAATTGCGTTCTGTTTATACAAATTGAGACTATGAGGACAAAAATACCTTCAGCTTAAATGATGTCATGATGACTCCACCTTGAAATTTTAATAGAATATTTGCAGTATTCAGAAAAAGTACTTAAGTTGTGACTTTTTTTTTTTTGAAATCTGTAGTTTCCGTCGGCTTGCGCCGTTCGATTAGTCCATAGGGTCGAATACCTCGCACCCACGATAATTCCCAATACAGACCAGGGTTCAGTCTAGCAAACTAGGGAATGTAGTCCCAAGTGCATCACATGTGAATCAAACGTCCCACCTCATACCTAAAGTTATAAGTACTGGTCATTCGACCACTTGACCGACTCACTGGCGTTACTTAAGTTGGGATTTATTATTACAGAGCCAAATTGGGTGCAATAGATTGTCTAGGAATTAAATTGAGAAATTTTGAAAGTTATGGACTGAAGTGTAATGGAGAATAAGTTAAGTGACCATTCTTGAGGTCAATTGTATAAAATATAACCACAATCGATATTATTGTACAATGTTTTATTTACAAATTGTACGTTTTTTTGCGCTTGTATTACCGCTCTCCATTTATTTATTAATCCACAACCGGAGCACAAGCCCCCAAGATGATTTTTTATATGGGTAAAAACAATGCTCGTCATTTTTTTTTATAACTAACGAATAAAACAAAGTCTACCTATTTCCACCATAAAACAAAAAGGTGGTAGTCATTTGTGAATATTTAGCACTAGTAACATTAACAATTTAAAATCTTATATGATTTAATTCAATAAAAAAGCTACAGGCGGATTAAAAAAAAATAGTACTCACCCCGTCTACAAATAAAAGATATACTTTACTTGAATAGCTAAAAAAACAAATTATCAATTTCTATTTTTGAACACGTTGTCATTGCTGAAATTAAAATAATTAATATTACTGTTTATACATATTTATAAAGACCATAAATAAAACAAAAATTATAGAAATATGTTATCAATTCATATCCAAATTTATATTCAACTTTATATTTGAAAATTTTATTTTTTGATTTACGAGCCGATTAAATCCAACTTGACAATTCGGATACCCGATTCTAATTATCCGAAATTTGGATTCGAGTTCGGGTTCGAGTTTTTATTTTTTAAAAAATTTAGGTAATTCGGAAATTCGGGTAATTTTTAAATTGTATCATGAATAGTTTAATATTATATATATATATATATATTAATTATAAGAAAACGATGTTTTATCTATATAATTCATATTCGGTTCAGATATTTCGGATTCGAGTTTTAGTCTAAATTGAATTATGTTAGAATTCAGAATTCTTATTTATAATTCGGGTAATTCAAAATTAAATTTAAATAATTTGAATTCAAATTTTTTTTTTAAAAATAATTTGAGTTTGTATAATTCGAATCAGATATTTTTACAATTATTCAAATACTGCCGACTGTGCGACAGCAATAGCATTGTGCAAGAAGCAACATGCGGACTGGCAATAGCAAGAAAGTGGGGCCCACAGCACCAAACTGCCAGCAGAGTAGTCTAGATTCAAGCTCAAGCAAAGCCCCCCTCCACCGCCGACACCAGCATATAGATGGATCTATAGATACACAAACTGAATATAACGGACCTATACATACACAAACACACACACACACACACACATACATACACAGAGACACAAATCAAACAATGTTGGTCCAACAACAAAGCCCCAAACCCCACATCAAGCCCTTCCCCAACCGCTTCTCCGAGTCCAAGTCCCTCGACTTCGCCACGTGGCTATCCCACAACCTCTACCGGCTCCTCCTCATCTCCCTACTCATCTCCACCGTCGCCGCCCTCTTCTTCCTCCGCCGCGTCACCACCGACCCCTCCTCCCTCCTCTGCTCCGCCCAGTCCCAACCCCTCTCCCAAAAACTCCGCCTCCCAAAGATTAATTACAACCCTGACCCCATCCTTGACCGCACCACGCCGTTCGCCAGCTTCCGATCCGAGAACTGGATCGTGGTCTCCGTCTTGGATTACCCGACCGAGCCCCTTCGGAGCTTGGCTCGGATTAAGAACTGGCAGGTGCTAGCCATCGGGACCGCCAAAACGCCGCCCGATTGGGCCCTCAAAGGTACTACTGCTAATTAAGGGCTCGCTCGGCTGCAACTTTTTAGCAGTTTATTTCTGATTAAGAAAAAAAATTGGATAAGCTGATGTAGGTAGCTTAAAACTTTCGGCTTGTTTAAGTCAAATCAACGGCCAAATGTTGTTCGGTTTTGAACCAAATAACCTGCAACCAAACAAGCCGTAAGGGTGATATTACAGCAATGGTCCCTATTTAATTCTTTGAGATTATATTTTAGGTATGCGCACACAAGTGTATCTAATAGCATTCAATTATGGTTTGCTGTAGTGATCCACTTGAATTAGGGGACCACTGTTCATTTCTAATTGTATTTTTGAGTTTAGGGGTATGGTGTGGCATTAGCTATATTTCATCATTTATTTTAGTGTTTGAGCTATGGGGATATAATTTAGGGGAGAAAATTTTGAGAATGCTCTAAAGCTGTTAGTAGCGGTGAATTTGTACTCTTAATTTATTGTTTCCATGTTGCTTGTAGGGATCTTGTTATGTACAAAAGTTTTTTGATGATAGTATTTACATATGAAAAACTGCAAATGACTTATTTTTGGGTGTAGAGTGTCTTAGTTGAATGTAATTATTAAAAATTATCATCATAAATCAAATTTGTGTTGCATTGAACGAGTATATATCATTGTTTAATTTCTTTTAATTACTCTTATTGTATCATGTGGCCAAGCTGTTATTGGGAATAAATTTTCTGATTTTATAATTCATCAACAGGTGTGATCTTTCTCTCTCTGGAGCAACAAGCTCAATTGGGTTTTAGGATTTTGGATTACTTGCCTTATGAATCATATGTTAGGAAAACAGTTGGGTACTTATTTGCTATACAACATGGCGCTAAGAGAGTATTTGATGCGGATGATAGGGGCGAAGTTATAGATAATGATATTGGTAAACACTTTGATGTTGAATTAGTCGGTGAAAGTGCTAGGCAAGAGGTTATCTTACAGTACAGCCACGAAAACCCAAATCGTACTGTTGTAAATCCATATATACATTTCGGTCAAAGGTCCGTTTGGCCTCGAGGGTTACCTTTGGAAAATGTTGGCGAAATCGGGCATGAAGAGTTTTATACTGAGGTTTTTGGTGGGAAACAATTTATTCAGCAGGGTATCTCAAATGGCCTTCCTGATATTGATTCCGTTTTCTATTTCACAAGGAAACCGATTTTGGAAGCATTTGATATTAGGTTCGATGACCGTGCCCCAAAGGTGGCATTGCCGCAGGGTACAATGGTGCCCGTTAATTCCTTCAATACGATTTACCATTCCTCTGCATTTTGGGGACTAATGTTGCCCGTTTCGGTGAGTACTATGGCCTCGGATGTTATACGTGGGTATTGGGCACAAAGGCTCTTGTGGGAAATAGGTGGCTATGTTGTTGTTTATCCTCCGACCATACATCGGTATGATAAGATCGAAGGTTACCCTTTTTCTGAAGAGAAAGATCTTCATGTTAATGTTGGTAAATTGATTAAGTTTTTAATCTCGTGGAGATCGGGAAAACATAGCATGTTCGAGAAGATTTTGGAATTGAGCTACGCTATGGTCGAAGAGGGATTTTGGACAGAGAGAGATTTGCAACTTACTGAGGCTTGGTTGCAGGATTTACTCGCCGTAAATTATCAGCAGCCAAGGTTAATGTCATTGGAATTGGATAGGCCTCGAGCAAATATTGGTCATGGGGATAGAAAAGAATATTTTCCTAGAAAATTACCTTCGGTTCATCTCGGTGTTGAGGAGACTGGTATGGTGAATAATGAGATTGGGAATTTAATTAGGTGGAGGAAAAACTTTGGTAATGTGGTGCTTGTATTGTTTTGTAATGGTCCCATTGAGCGCACGGCTTTGGAGTGGAGATTATTATATGGTAGGATATTTAAGACCGTGGTTATATTGGCAGAGCGAAAGAATGTTGATCTTGCTGTTGAAGTAGGGCACGTTGATTTCTTGTACAAGTAAGTCCTTACAATTTTTCTCCTTCAGAATTAGTTTTATTTTAGTATTTTATACCAACCTGGTTTAGCAATTTTCCCAGTTCTTTTGCCGGGAAGTAATGTTTACTATTATTGATAGGATTGTAGTCATAATATGTCTAGAATATTTGTTTTCACTGTTAAAAAGTGGGAACGAAAATGTTAGTCATAATATGTCTAGGAATTCTACTTGCAGTTGAAAACGTGAACTTTACAAACAGAAGTGCTTTTTTTAGTGACATTTTATTTCGTTCTCACGGACCTAACGAGGGCCAACTATGGATGGATTTGGTTACTTAGGCTGACGCTGTTAATCTCGTTGTATAATATTGTTTCCTATATACCAAGTAATCCACGTAAGAATTCGGGCTGTTGGTCGGTTCCATTTGCTTGAAAAGGAGTGAACTTCTCTTTGAAGTAAGACATGGTAGTTGAGGGGTTTATTTTTGGGTCTGTGAGACATTATAGTTTGTTAGAAATAGTGGAATATGTAGTGGACTAGTTAGTGAAATTGAATGTTACTTTTTAACTGATAAATCTCCTTGGTTGTACATAGTTTTCATTATTAATTTATTTATTTTTTCTAAACTAAAATACTTCAGCTGTTTCTCCCAAATAAATTGCTAAAATTATCTGTCTTTTTACAGGGATTTGCCAACAATATTTAAAAGATTCACCAGTGCAGAAGGGTTTTTGTTCCTCCAGGATGATACGGTTCTTAATTACTGGAACCTGTTACAGGCGGATAAAAATAAGCTTTGGATCACAGACAAGGTTCGTAAATTTTTATCTTCAATTTCCCTGTCCATCGCCCTATAATTTTTTTTTTCTCAGAAAGGAAAATTAATTAACTTTTTACCACTCTAATTCTCAATTTTGCTCAAGTATACAACCAACAAGGCTTTAATCTGGGATTTGTTTGGAATCTCTATTTCGTTTCAGGTTTTCAAGTCGTGGACAATCGTGAAACCCGAGGGCCCAGAAAATTGGTTCACAAAACAAGCAGAAATGGTGAAGAAAATAGTTAGCTCGATGCCAGTTCATTTTCAAGTCAGTTACAAGGAAACAATTACCAGCGAAAAGATCCTCACCATTTGCAATTCCGAGGTATTTTATATTCCTAGAAGATTCGTTTCCGATTTCATGGACCTTGTAAATCTCATTGGGGGTGAGGAACTTCATCATAAGGTTGCAATACCCATGTTCTTTATGGCTATGGACTCAACTAAGAATTTCGACCCAGTTTTTAGTACCATGATTTACGAATCGGAGTTACCTACGAACTCGTCGACTTTTTACTCTGCAGAAGTACCGGCGGTTCACCCGTGGAGTATTTCTAGTGAGCAAGAGTTTATAAAACTCATTCGAATCATGGCAAAGGGTGATCCTCTCCTAATGGAATTGGTTTGAAAGCAAAAATAGTTTTGGGAAATGCAAATGTTGTACACCTAGTTAACCGGTTTACAAATTTCAGTTTTTCTTTCTTCTTCTTTTCCCTATGTTAGTTCGGAACTGTAGATCTTCTGTGTAGATTATTCATGTATAATTTTTTACTCATGGTGATTATTTCCTCAAAAAACAGAAAATTTGAAGTAAAAACAAGAGAGTATTAATGTGTTTCAAGTCATTTTTCTTGTCTTGGATGGTATTTTTACTAGTTACTAAATCGGTTATGCACATATATGGTTATGTAGAGCTCTATCAACTCTATATCCGTGCTTCGTCGTAAGCTTGAGTAAACCGAGCGTCTAATTGCATATAAATGAACTCGATGAGTATGAAGAAGTAGAATAAGAACGATAAAACACTTATTATTGATGCTACAATAACTTAATATGCATTTCAATTATTCCGAATCAGTGTCTTACAAAGTTAACGATACATCCATCCCCTATCAAGGGAATTAAATTGCAAATCAAATTTACATTTCAAATAAGGTAAATTATTTGCACTACGACAATATCTTCACAATAAACCACGGAAAACTTCAACGATCGATCCCCTCAATCTTATCCTCAACTTCCGAATACAATTGCCTCAACTTCTCGATATTATCAGCCGAAGTCTCCCAATACCCTCTCCCGTTCGCCTCCAAGAAAGTCTGCACCAACTTCCTAAATGAGTTCGGATTCGTCTTCATTAGCTTATTCAGCATTTCTTCGTCTTGGATGAAAGTAGTGTTGGCCTCTTCGTACACCCAGTTGTCGACTTGGCCCGAGGTGGCACTCCACCCGACCGTGTTCGTTAGCCTTTTCTCAATTTCGCGGACACCTTCATACCCGGTAGATAGCATTCCCTCGTACCACTTGGGGTTCAATAACTTTGTCCGGGCATCTAGACGGACAGTCTCAGAGAGTGTTCGAACCTAAAGAATGTGAATTTAAGTTTGTTAGATTCATGTATAATTAAGATAAAACACAATTATATATATATATATGTGTGTGTGTGTGTGTGTGTGTGTATGTATGTATGTATACACACAAGTTGTTTTTCGTTTGCCTTCATGCTGCAAGTTGTCAATGAGTATTTTTCCGTCTTCTAGGGTTTCTGGAGCTTAAGGCGTGATTAATTTCTCCCCTATAGGAATTTTGGTGATTTAGCGTTAGTGGTGACAATGTGGGTCACCATGTATATACTGAACTTTTTTGCTATTTTTTGTATAGTTTACTGATAGGTTCATTGCTTGTTATTTACTGTTCTTGTTGTCAAAGTTTTTTTTTTTTAACAATTATGCACTACTGAATATTACTTTGTTTTTCATTTGCCTTTATGGATTTAGTTGTAAGTGATTTTTTGTTTCTCATTTTCTAGGGTATGTGGAGCTTAATGCGTGATTAATTTACCCCCCCCTTTCATTAATAACAATTTCTCGAGCTTGATTTAAGTGTCACTGATGATGGAGAGAATCAACATTTACGTACTGTATTTTTAGCCATTGGCAAACGGAAGGGGGAGGGGTCGGTGGGGCTACAGCCTCCTCTTGACCACCAAAATTTTTGTTGGATTTATATTTGAAGTTGAAAATTTCAAAGACTTATGTAGTGCCGGGGAGAAAAAAAAATACTTTCTCTACTAAACAAAGGACTCGGCCACCATGGTTGAAAATCTCGTGTCTGCCACTGTTTTTCTTCATTTTTGTTTTACCGATAGGTTTATCACGAGTTCTTTATTGTTCTCAGTCATAAATTTAGTGTCTTTTTTCTATTGTAAATGAGTTCTATACACACACACACACACACACACACAAACAATATTACGTTGTTTTTCATTTGCCTTCATGCTTGATTAAGCTTTAGTAATTGGTGGTGATGGTGCGGATCAACATTAATTTAAAGGTCACCCCACTAGATTTGTCCATGTATATCCATTTTATTTCTATATATATTTTTAACTTTTTTTTTTTCTTCCTTTTTTTAACTAAGGTCACTCACACTTGGGCTTGAAATGAGGCCCTATTCTTAATTTATAGATTAACAGAACTTTCCACCTTTGTACACAAATACTATTCAATCCCCATCAGAGGGAGTTTGCTATAGTGAACCCCGAACTAGGGATACAATGTTATTCCCTGGATCTATTTTCAGGTTTACGTTCTCCATATCTCAACCTCAAAATTAGATTATAGGTATGAAGATTATAATTTAGGGACCGGGAATAGATAATATGGTAGGAATGCTCTAAGACCAATGCCTCTAAAATGACATTTTATTGTTCATCCTTAATATTTTCTTTTTAAGTTTGGGAGGTTTGGTGGGTGCATTCTACTTTTCCCAACCTGTACTTTAGATATTTAGGTATACAGATACAAAATCAGGGGTTGAGAATGGTTAACTAGTGGGAATACCCTAATAGATTATTGTGAGTTATTCACTTTTCGTAGTCATTCATAATCACGTCAACCAACTGCTATTTATTTTGTGCATTCATTACTAATTGTTATTTCAGTGTCGTTAAAGGCGCTCCAAGCGCTCGCCTAGGCACCAACGCGAGGCGAGGCAAGGTGTGGGTGCCTTAAGAACCTCAAAGTGCTTTAGGCGCTCGCCTTTTCAACCTAAGGCGCTAGACACAAACTTTTTTAGAAATACACGACATATTTGAAATTTTTTTATTAAAATTAAAAAAAGAAGTAACATTGATTTTGTCTATAGATCAAGATGAGAAGAAAAGAACGGGAGATGCAATATTCATTTGAAAACCAATATCAAGGTATTTGGCCATTAAAGAGAGGAATCATATGCTATAACTTTTAGTGCTTCACTTCTCTAAGGCAAGCGCCTAGCGTCTAAGACGATGAAGGGGCCTTGTGCCTTAAAGCGCCTAGAGCCTTTAACAGCACTATGTTATTTATTGTTCTCGATCAGTTTAAGTTCTTAATAACGGAACCACTAGTTTGGTCATCCTTACCGAAATCAGCTACTTGAGCTAAAGCTTGAACCTGAACTAGTGAGGTTAACAACTTGCAACATCAAGTTGCAAGTTGAAAATGTGGTTCTTTTTTCTCCATGTTGGTTCATGGAGAGGCAGTTATTGATCATGGAGAATTTAGAGCTCACGGAAAAACTCCCCATTTTGAGAAATGAGTTTATTAAGTTTAAAGTTGCAAGTCTATATTTGTTGAAAATAAATTTATTTGGGTACATAAATTCTTTAGGACGTAACTTACAATTGAGTTGTTTTGATGTTTGGATTTTTAGTTATGGATAAGTTGGGCTAGAAAGTAAGGTTACTCAGTCGACAAATACCATTCACAATTTTTTTTTTTTTTATGTAAAAAAAACCCTACTATTTTGAGAAAAATGCAATCATTACAAAATCAAATAAATTTTCAATGCTACCCTTGTCAATTATTACGAAGAAGATTAAGACAATATAATGAGAATAAATTTGGTCTTTTGTGTTTATTTGAAAATTTGAAGAGTTAATTTTTTATTTCACCTAAAACTTTGTGCTAGTTAAATTGTGCTAATTATTTGTGGACGGAAGGAGTGTTAACTTATTTAGGCAACTTGGTGGAACATGTGCAATTCAAATTTACTAGCTACCATCTACTAGTGCTTCCCAAATTGCTACCATCTCCATCCACAAATCAATTCAGTCTTACTATTTGTAATCATTGCACTTCCCAAAATAGAAATGTGGTATAAAATATCAGTTTAAAGATCAGTTCCACCCACAAAAAATGCTATATATGAGCAATAAATGGAGCCTTTTCCCAGTTTCAAGCAACCTTGGGTTAATAATTACGAAAACCAATTAGCTTAGTTCAATATCATCAAAGTCAGTTACTTAAATGCCTAGAGTTTCTAGCAATGCTTCAGCTTTAGAGGAGATAGTAGCACTACCCAGGCTTTTAGAGGAGATACTAGCAGTTAAAAATTTGAACTACTAAGTAAAAAGACGGGCATCGTTAATGCAAAGAAGTTAGCGATATGGAAACATATTGATTTCTCAATCAGTGAATGTGTGCTTGGGCATTGCTTGGTACTTTAGCACCTACTGGGATTGAATATGGTTCTTCAAACAAGTCAGGATTGGCGTTTGGGCATCCTATTAACAAGCTCCTCTCTTGTTAGCTTTTTCTGATGTGTCTTTTGTGTGCAAAATTGGCCATGCTGATGTGCCTTTGAATCTAATTGAATGTGCACGTGTTGTATTATGTAGACAAGCTATTTAAGCTTTGCATTTGTCTGTTTGATTCCAGTGTTTTACTTGATGTGTTTTTTGTATACAAAATTGGCCATGTTGCTGCAAACGCAGCTTGGATTTTCATGTGTTGTTTCAAGCAACCAATATAAGCTACAAGTCAAAATCAGAAAAATGCATACTATTAAGCATCATGTGGCCTGGTCACATTAAAATATGATGGAGAAAAACCTTTGCTTAAGAGATCTCACAGGAGCTAAGACTTGAGATTACCGGGAACAGTTTATGTAGAGATATTTTTAAGTAGATACAGATGATATTAGTAAACTATCCAAGCATATTTTTGCCATATCATAGGATATTAACCCAATAAGGCATAAGAGTGAGTAATGATGGGATTCTCTATCATTCACGTCATTGAAGTATAACATCATTTATTTCTGAAAGTTGTTTGAGAAAGGCAACCTGAATTTCATGCTTCTGTTCTATATTAGGGAATAGGTCATCCTATTGGAGATTGGGAATACCTGCCCAACTGGATTATGTTTTTTGGAAAAGAAAGCCTCGTGGCCATGGGAATGCACATGTTAAAGTGATTCTCTTTTTAGGTAAATACTCCTTGTTTGTCTGCATTTTTGTGTTTTTAGTTTCCACATCTTTGTTTGGAGTAAAAGATCGTATTTCATGCAAAGTTTTACCCACCGAAGTTTGTATTTCAACTCTTTAATTATAGTTCCACTGGTTACCTGTCATACTTATACCTAAATTCTTATATTTGTTTTACGGCAGTTTTCACAGGTCTGACCATGGGATATTTGAAACTGAACGCAAATGATCCACAATATGGAGGTGGCGGTAATTTTGGCATCTCATCAACATTTTTTTTAATTCTTACTGCTGGATGTTATAAAAATTAAAAATGATCCTTATCTGAGGAACTTTTCCCGTACCATGTTTGTTTTCCAACTTTCCTTGAACTATATTCTCTATACGTGGGTTTTCTGTTCAGCATAATTCTTCTTTCTTCCGTGCACGAAAAAGGTGGCTCCATGTGAAAGGAAATATGGGGTCAATAATTTGATAGGTAACAATTCCAAGGCTACCCCAATTCACGTTAACGACCCGACGTAATGTCTTATTTTGTTTCATTTAGTTATCCCAATTTATTTGAATTTTCAAGGCTTGGATGATGATGATGATGATGATGATGATTTAATTATTCATTTATTACATCAACCTTTAACTCCGGTTTAAACCCAATCCAACTGTTGATTAACTTTAAAATTCATGACCGATTCTTTTTCCGATTCACTATCAAGAAACAGGCAAATGGATGCAGAATAATCAGTCGCAGAATCTATTGCTGACTGTAATTGCAACGGATTTTGCGACAGAAGTATTCTCGTTTTTGCTCAGCCCACATTAAACATTTAGAAAATTGATTTTATAATATGTAGTTATTTTGCAACGGACTATTCTATTTTTATTTTGCAAATATTTGCATTATATAATTGTTTCAAATTTCGTTTCTAAACCCTCCGTCCCAAAATCCGTTGTAAATTGGTAGTTTTTCATAAATTAACAATCCGTTAGAAAATCCGTAGCAAATAATATTTATTTAATTGAAACATAAAAACTCATTTACTATATCTGTCGCAAAATATATGTATTTAATCGACAAAAAATTAATTTTTTGTTTCGAGATTCATTGCCAAAGAAAAAAACTAATATTAAAAACATAAATAATAATCCATTGGATGGGTGGAATTGAAAATTTTCCATGCCTTATAATCAGATAGGTGACTCGTGATACCCGGTTTTAGTTGATGGCATTTGTGCCATCTGATATTACCATCCATTAACTCGGATTGATATAACCTTTGTAACCTCAGTGTTAGGTGAAAATAATACATATTATTAGGGGCATTTTCTTCCTGCATTTCAATTCTCCATCTTTACAAACCGTCAGTTGGTTGTCTGCTCCCCGATAGAGCATACTTTTTATTTTGTGAAAGTTTAAGGGGATGAGGAGATTCGAACCCAGGACCTCCTATTTGTAAGGATATACTCTGACCCACTAGACTGCTCCTAGTAAGTTAATAACATATACGTATTAACACAACTATGGATCTACTCGACTGAAAGTCTTAAATCATCAACTAACTTTTTTGTCTCATAAAATTTGGAAGTCATCGTGTACTCCTCAGGCAGTACCTCTTTGATAAATCCTAATAACTTATCATAGCATCTCTCGGAAAGATTATTTTCCGACTTAATGCTCAACATTTGAGACACTAATGATAACTACGAATGGGAGGAACCATCCAACAACTCTTGCTCAAGTGCCTTTAGCTTATCATATAAATGTCGAGTTATCAGATAAAAGGGTTCCTTCAGTTCCATCGCTGGACAAAACTATGGCCAGTTGCATCCATCATCATTGTCCAGTATAGGTTTTGGGTTTAATTACTTAAAAATACCGATTTTGGCACATTATAAGGTGACGGTTAGTAATGTTGTTGTTTGTACGTAGAATTGATAAACATTTCACCATGTCGATTCCAAATAAAACAATTCTTCACAAAACCTTTTCTAATAAGATATATTTAATATCATCGATATCCAAGAATTTTTTGTCAGTACACTTAATGCAACATTTAATGCATGAACATCTAATCTTATTTCCATCTATAACCTGAAGTTGACTAGATGCAAAATTTACAAACTCATTTACCCCATTAACAAATTCACGATTAAGATCTTTATTCAGTACTCTTTGTTACATCCATAGTCTGTCAGTGTTGGTTTTCTCCTACACATGTTTACGTAATAAATAAATATTAGTAATAATATTTAATAATATTATTTTTTAATTTCTAAGATACAAAAAAAATAAAATTAATACATTTACTTATAATGACAATACCTACAGCGCGGTGGCATTCAGTTATAAAATGGTGATGGAAGAAGACTAAAGTTGGAGACATGATAATACCGATAGAAGGAATATAGCGTTGTGCATAGAAATCTTTCAGTGGTGCGCAACAAATGTTGGACAACTACCGTGCGTACTAATAAGAAATCAACCCTGATGTCTGAAATAAGGGTCAATGGTTGAATAAAAGGTAAAATAATAGGATTTGGAATTTTTATGAGCCATTCATGAAAGTAGAGAGTATTTATAAAGAAATTTGACTTTGGAACGAATTTTAGAACGAGAGTAAATTTACATTATATTTTAAATTATTTATAATTTTTTAAATGACTTCTGTAACAAATGTTGTTTTTGCAACGAAATTGAGTCAAATCTTTACTTTGGAATTTAGGAAGTAAAATGGTTACTAGGGCTAAGTAAAATCATACCATCACCGTTGGTAATACCGAAAATTATTGGTAATACTACCACTATCAACGATAGTACTTATTTATAATGAGGTATATGGTAGTGTCTAAACTAATACCACTACTATCAGTAGCGTTACCATCGGAAGAATGATATATCATCGGTACCACAATCTATTTAGTTTTTGATAATTTTTATACTTAATGTATTAAATTTTCTCATTAAAATTTATGATTTTAACTTTTCTTTAACAACTAAAAATGATACTTATAGTATAAAAATTATGTCATAAATTAAAAAATTACTTAAAATTAAATGAAAAACTATTTTATTTGAACAACTATTTAATTAAATAACATTAAAATTTACTTTATTGTAATGACTAAAAATTAAATAACTAAATAAAACAACTACATTTGTTTATTTATTGATCTTGCACAGTAGTTATCAGCCATAATATACTATATTAGTTCCTTGTTTTTTTTTTTTTGGTGGTAGATGATATTACTAATAGTATATTAACAAATTTTAAATATAGCCAAAGGTAGTAGTACCTATATTATTTTGTAAGGTAGATAGTAATCATTTCCGAAATATCATATGTAATAGTATGGTAGATGGTGGAAAGGTAATTTCTACAATCACCAATGGTGCTCACCCCTAATAATTAGCAACAGATTTAGGAATGGAACTTTGCAACAGATCTTATTTTGTTTCCAAAATAACATAGTACCATTTTCTGTGTTATTTAGCGATAGAATTGGTCACGGATTTTGTCTTTCTTTGGTTTCAATCTCATATTCCTGTCACGCCCCGAATTTCCACCAAATCCAAGGACGCAAAGTGAAACAAAATAAAATTTAAAAAAAATTGATCAAAAAACAAGATGAAAAGAGATGAAATGTTATGCCACCATATACCACCACCACCCAATACAACAACGAATCTCCCACATTTCACTTTATACATATATACAACAACTGCAACAAATCAAACTTCCGAATTTATTTACATATCTCACGCGATAAGCTTTTCCCTCAAAAAGAATATGTATGCTCTAACTCTTACAATAATATTATTTATTCTCACAAAAAATTTTATATAAATTTTCAGGACGTTATAATTCTATTTCTAATTTTTCAAAATCTTTTTCTCGTTCTCAATTCCGTTCTAATTTGCAATAGATAAAAATATGTTCATGCATCCGTATTTTCTGGTAATGGTTCACTGAACTGTTTGGGTATTAAAATACTACTAATCAGTTTCCAATTATAATTGTTGATATGGGTTATGTGCCTATATGAAATTATTATACGATGTCATACATTGATAGCACTATCTTAGGAAGTTACCATGCATCTCCCTCTATACATAAATAATATTTTCTTTTTCTGATTTGCAAACAAGCTGAGTGGTCCATTTAACGTGACCATAATGTTCACAATCAAAGGCCCCATGCTCATATATATAATACATATATGTTACATCAAAAGTTGGACTATTTGGCTAGGCTCAATAAATCTAAGAAGTCATATGAACAATTTTTTTGGGTATAATAACACGATGAAGGTTTACAGCGCAATGGATTGGTCTAAGTTGGTAAGTTTCGGTCAATTCGTCTCAAAATGCCTAAATTCGATTATACTATCACTGTTTTGGTGAGAGAATCACCTTACTTTTAATTGTCGTTACCCAAAAAAATAAAAGATAATGTTAATAATAATTATGATACGCACTTTGGAAATTCTTTATACTGAAGTATACGAAGCAAGTATTAGTCCAAATATGAATAAATTACACTTCGCAACTAAAGCGTTTAGTGATCATATTACTTCCAATAAATTTCAATTATAAAATAACATATTACGGGATACCACATCGTTAGAAAGAATTGAAATTAACTCAACCAAATCTACGTGTAAATCATATATTCTCACAAAACTTAAATTCTTCATTTTCTCTTTCAAAGTTTATAACTTCTTAGCAAATTTTTAAACCCTAAATCCTAAATTCTAAAAAGGAAATATATGTATTCAACTTCAATTTTCTAGTTTTTTGGTCCAAAATAACAGCAAAAAAAATTCTAAAAAAATTGAACAATCAAATATAATATATACTTTAAACAGAAAAATTGGAAAAAAGAAATGCAACTAAAGAGACTTTTAGTTTAGTAATCATGTAAAGTTTTAGAGAAGTGTTTTCATATAAAATGAAAAAAAGTATAACAGAGAAAAGAACAAGCGGGACCCAATTATAGGTGGAGCCAATGGCATTTTTCTTTCTTTCTTTCTTTCTTTCTTTTTTTATTTTTATTTTTGGTGGGAC